>JAUBOC010000043.1:9782113-9802315 GCA_032275365.1 Anablepsoides cearensis
TAAACAACCATGTTGCTATGGTTACGCATCATAACAAAAAGCAAAAAAGCAAAGTATAAAAAAAAGTATTGACAAAAATCAACAGCCGTCCAAAAAAAGTTACTTTAACCCCAGAAAGGCAGGATTGAAAGCCAAAAACAAAGAAAATCTCAATAAAAGTAACAGAGCTACTCCAACGTGCTGCCACCCACAGCGGCGCAATTCTAGAAACTCAATACAAAGAAAATTGCAACATAAATAAATCTACTGCAACATATTGTTAGTAATAAGGTTAATATGTGGTTTATAACTTTCCTTTTATTGGTCCATCACAGTGCTTTTATTTATTTATTTATTTATTTATTTATTTATTTATTTATTTATTTATTTATTTATTTAAAAAATAGAATTTTCAACCTCATTTTAGGCATCATAAGTCAATGCTTTATGTGTTGACTGGAAGATTTTGGGCAAACAGTCTGTGTTAATGTTTGTTATAATAAAAAGTTTAATTTGTGTTTTAATCATATATTCGGCATGTCCATGGAAAGTTTCTGGTGTTTTTTGAATTGACGGTTAAACAGTTTTTTCACCTCTTTCATAAAATTATCTGTATAGCATCTCTTTCAACCAACACTGCCCCCTAGTGGTTTCCCCCCAACTCACTTCATGTTTTTTTTTTTTTTTTCATCACAGGATTTACTTTATAAGAGCACAAATGGAATATTTTGCAACATCGTTTCTTTGAAATTTTCATTCAATTATGTACATTTATTTGTTTTTAGAATGGGAGGGATAAAAGTCAGAAAACTCTGTTAATCGCAGGGGGAAAGACCAAACAAATTACAATAAAGTTTATTAAAACATAGAAATAACAGCATGCTATTTACAATAGAACAACTCAATGTTATGTTTGAAACAGTAAAAGATATGAACTTATAAAATGTTACCCCCAATGTCTTTTTATCAACACTGTCCTTGTTTCATCATTCTAGTCTCTCCACCGTATATTTTATAAAAACACATTAATATATATTTTTTATTTTTCCTATTGTTCAGCCTGAACTGACATGATGTGCATTGCTTAAAGGAAATTACATACATCTATATCCAAAAGCATAAATTCTACCTACAAGTAGATAGAGATGAATGGCATTTATAAAAAACACAATAACATACAGAATATAAAAACTACTACAAACTACTCATTTACTGAGACTGACTGAGAGTTACACATGTTTTTTTCTTCTAATAACAAGTCTTTATTTAGACATGATGGGCAAATTATTCTTATCATGTGGCTGTATTGTGTAGAACCTCTGGGTTCCTCAAGACACACATGTAAGTAAACAAAGCCAGGTGACCTCACAGACAGGAAGGCCAAGTCTGATCATCAAAGACTGTTCTGCCCAGCCACCTTGGCTCTGCAGGGGCAGGGGAGCGACGGGTCAAACGGGCCAGTGTAAAAACAATGGGCCTGTATATCCTTTACATGACTGGTCAGCATCAAAGGCTGCCAGGACACTTGAAGACCCAACAAATCAAGAAAGCCGGTGTTATTTTTAACTCTGTGGGAAGTGAAATATCCTGCTGCTGTAAAGATAGTTATTAGTTGTGAGCGGTGTGGACTAATGCCGATTCATTTGTCTTCAGCTGGACACAGAAAAGTTGAAAAAGATTCCCATCCTGAAGAAGCTGCGTGCTCTGGAGGAACAGGCTGGGAAGGATGTGACTCTGGGGGCAACGCCGCCTGCAGCGGAGCCCGCTCCGCAAGACGATCAACCAAAACGGCAACCCAGACGGAGGCCAAGACGGAACACGCAGCAGGATACAGAGGGAGAGAGCAGCCAGGAATCCAAACAGAAGACAGAAACGGAGACAGGACAGAGAGCCAGACAGCAACCTGCGAGGAAAGAAGGCAGAGGAAGTGGCAGGCGGGCGGCGAAGGAGCCCGGATCAGAAGATGGTGGGGGTGAAGAGGTGACCCGGAGGAAGCTCCCTCAGACTGTGACCACAGTTTACCTGGGAGGAATCCCCACTGGGCTGCGGGTCAGCGAGCTGAAAGTCGCCCTCAGAGAGAGGAACGCCGCTCCGCTCAGGCTCACCTGGCAGGGAGCTCAGCACAGGGCCTTCCTGGATTACACCGACCCACAGGTGGCGGATCAGGCCCTGGAGGCTCTGCAGGGTCTTTGTCTGAATGGTCAGAGTCTGCAGGCTGAGCTGGCCAAGAGCCAGCGGGGACAAAGGAGGTCAGGACAGAGACAAAGACCGTCCACAGGTCAGAAGCCAAAAATGCCACAGAGTGACATCACCAAGGAGACAGAACATTAAAAGCAACAGGAAGTAAACAGGTCAAAAATATTCTTTTTTTTAGTTTGACATAACTAAAATCTTTAGAAGTATTAAACTTGCATGTGTTTTATTTCATTTTAATATAAAAATGATTTTTGTGACATGAACATGAACATAATGGTTTTTGAAGTATTTAGTAAAAAGAAAACAATAAATGTAAAGAAATAGAAAGGAAATGAAAGCTTTTCTGGAGAAACCTTTGTTTAATACTTGACAGTGTGGCAATACAATCAGATATGTGCCTTTTTTTGTTTACACCAATATAAGCGTCTCAACAGACTTTTTTTTTCCTGCTATTGGTATTTGTTTGCTTAGAGGCATTTGATGTGTTCTATAAATATTGCTCAACTTTTTTTCTTAGTCGTAGTACAATGATTATTTTTTTCTAACCTTGTCTCCTTCAGCCACGTAAAACATTGGGTTTTTTTCAACTAGTTCCTTTTTTAAAAAGTAAATAACTTCTGTAAATGGCCCCACCATCCGGCCATTTCCACAATGTTAATGGTGATAATAAGAGAGGAAAACCTCTGAATTATGTTTTGTGCGACCAGTGTGTCTATAAGCTTAATTTGTGTTCATGTTTTTCAGTTATTTTTTTCCCGACACATTTTTGTTCTCCTGCAACATTTTCAGAAAATTCTGTAAAAATACAAATTTAAAACATAGTGTTGCTTTGTCAAAATGAGAACAAATGTTACGTTAAATCAAACTGTTTTCATATATTTGAAACAAAATGAAGAAAATTAAAAAAATCTATTAATGAATTTCTTTGGTTATAGAAATTAATAATTATAGATAAAAATTTTCCTGCAATTATTTCAATATACATAAAGCTTCAAATAATCCCTCTTATATCCAGGAGTTACTCTTTGAATTTATTATTACACTTTGATTATTACTATTTTTACTATGATGAAGATTAAAATGAGTTTATTGAGGCCTCTAGAGCTTTTTATATGTATATTTTTCTTCATTGTTTCAGAAAATGAATAAATATCACAGATTAAATCTGTGATGTTTGCATTTTTATTGACTGTATCCTGTTTGGTTATTAGTGTGATAAAGCTGTCATCTGTTTGGTCTGCGTGTCTGTTATTTGATCTGCACCACTTTTTTTTTTTTTTTTGATTCCTCTAAAATTGTTTTAATTACTTGGCAGGTTTCGATTGATAAACGCTGACTTGAAATGAGGAAAAAAATCTGTTAAAACACTTCATCTGAACAGAAAGTTTGGAATGAATGTTCTTTGATGTTTTCAGACAGCCGAGTTCATTTTGATAAAGGCTGTGTGAACATTTATTAACAACCTAACTTTTAGATGTGCAGCTTCTTACAGCAAACCTAAAAAAAAAAAGTTTGAGTCACTTCTTTTATGGAGGCAAATATTTAAATGCTGCTCTGTTTTTTAAGTGGGCCAGTCTGAGTCAGACTAAAGTTTAATTTCAAATTCATCGACAGAACAAAAATATTCACACACAACCTGACTTTGCCCTTATGTGTTTTGCGCCTCTGTTGTTTTTTTTGTTTGTTTTTTTTGCACTCCGTTTCTGCTCTGTTTTTCCCTGCCAGTGATGGCTGCCGTGTCAGTTGTCAAAAAGACTTTTTTGTCCCCCCCTCCTGTTTGTTTCCACTGAGACACAAGCCCATGGTGCATCTGTCTGCACGCTGCAGAGCTCAGGCTTTTTATGGAGCTGTCATCCAGGCCTGGCCTGGGAACAGCTGTGCAGTTCCATCTTTCTCCTGAGCCAGAGCTCTGAACCTCAGCAAATGTCATCAGTTAGTTAATGTGCTGTTCCACTGCTGCTGAGCCTGTTCACCCTCTGATCCGTGGTATTTTACTGGGGTTCAGTCGCTGGTCATGTGAGCCATCGCAGCACAGTTGGTGTCATATGAAGCTCTTTTCTGTAAATATGGACACCTACAGGCACAAACATCAGTGTCTTAAAAAATAACACGCAGGAGGCGTTATGAAGTGTGCAGAGGACTTGTGTTTTTTAGAGACCATCCCACTTGTTATTAAAATTTAGCCTTTACTATTTTTATTTTTTTTAAGGAACCTAATTAAAATCATAAACCCAAAAATTAAATGACATTATAGGGGATGTATTTTAGAAAATTAGAAAAATTCGTTGGAAAAGCTGAGTATTTGGGATATATATGTATATATATATATATAGCTGGTTTCAATAAAACATCAGGACTTATTAATTTTATACTTTAATTTCTCGTGATTGCTGTACAAAATGAGGTGTTTTAAAAGGAGGAAAACAGAACTTATTTTTCTACACATTCTCTAATGTTTATGCGTCCTGAAAACAACTGGAATTCTTCAAATCAGCACCTTTTATTATGTTCAATTCTGGTTTTTATTGAAAACATAAAAATGTTTCTGGTCCAATTTTTGTATTTTATTTTCCTTAAATTTTTTTTTTTTTTTTTGTTAAATAGGAAAACAGCAGAACAAACTGCTTTCAGATTAAGTAAAACCTGATTCTGATTTATTTGGCTTCTTTTCTGCACACATTGTTTTGCTGACAGCCATGTTAACACATTTTCCATCCATCCATTTTCTTTACTCACTTTTTCAAAAATTAAACTATAAATCAGTAAATGCAATTATAGAAAAATCTGTAGAATTAAATTACAATATCAAACATTACTTGTGTGCTTTTAAGTTGAATTTGGTTCAATAAACATCTGAGTCACACTAACTGTAATGCAAAATGTATTACTACTGCTAAAATATTTAATAAAAACAGACCCAATCTCTTCTTTAAAAAATGCTAGTGTTGCTTTTATTAAGTAATTTTTTATGTTGTTGTTTTCAGATATGGATAAAATTCGAATAGTTCTGTTTTAGTGATTTATTGAGCTTAACAGCCCCCCTTATTTATATATCCAGAATACTGTGCTGGGAAAAAAAGGTCTTCATACAAAGAACACAGTGCTTACATTTTTTTTTACACAAATCATAAGCATTCTGACAAATATTGCCAATAAAGCATGTAACTTCTTGGCCAATTCGCCTGAAATTAAAATCTAATCCTACGGAATAAATAAAACAAAACTTGCGCTTATATTTAAAAAAGTGCCATATTTTCTGTACACAGTATATTGGCCTAAATAATAATGTTCAGAAGTATATTTCAGAATTTGACTTCGATTGGTAGTTCAAAAAAGAGAACTTTAGTTTTAATTATCAACAACAAAGAACATAATGTAAAACGTTAATAAACAAACGGGCGTGCGCGTATTTTAGATGAATTAACATAAAGAAAACTGTGAAAGAAGTCATCTGCTCTGCAGGACTAAAGTACCAAACAGCAGCTGGGTTTCCAGTCAGTTTTTTTTTTTTTTTACTCCGCTGCTCAATGTTGAAAGCTTTAAAAAGTTTGTATTATCATATATTATTAAGATCAGGTCTGCTGCTGTGGTTGTGCTTGGCTCCGTGTCTGCGCGTAAAACACACAGACGAGGTCCGAGTTCTGACTGGGAGCGGTGCGCTCTTTTTCCCCGTGCCGTGCCGGGCCGAGCCGAGCCGGGGTCGGGGTCCGGCTGTGCAGAACTCAGTGGTCAGTTTTAATTCTCACATTAGTTCGTCCCGCGGGCCCCGGCTCCGGTCCTGAGTGACACCTCGGCAGGTGTGCGGGTCAGGTGATCACATGACGCAGGGCTTGATGTCCTGGTAGGAGACCTGTTGGTGGTGGTAGTAGGAGCCGTTGCCCGTGGAGTGCATGGCCGAGGACGTCATGGCGTTAAAGGAGAAGACGAACTCCTTTCGGTCGCACATGCTGGGGGACTGGGTGTGGTACCGAGGGATACCTGCACGGAAACATGAAGCAAACACAACGTTTAAAAAATGTCTCGTTTTTATTTAGACGTTAAACATTTAACTCTGAATAGTTCCTGATTCTGTAAATTAGAAGTTAATTAAAAAAAAATACAAATAGGCCTAATATGAAACAGTGTTTAATCTTTTTAGTAAATTGTCCAATAAAGTCACGAATTAAACTAATATATTAGTTTTTCATAATTTCTTAATAATGCGCTTTTTTAAATTTAAGATAAATTTCCTTCAGCTGCACCTATTGACTGTGTTTTCCACACAGACCTGAGGTCTGTTTAGTCAGCAAGACTAAGTCCAGAGAGGCGGGATCCGGGGGTTAATTGACACTGGCCCTCTTGCACGCCAGTCCCGGAGGACCGGGGGCCCCGGTGGGGCCGTGCAGGCTGGACCTTAAACCCCGCTTGTTTTTCTTTTTGTTTTGTTTTTAATAGACAAGAGATTGGCATGACTCTGAACTGTCCCGGTAGACTCTCTGTCCGCTTTTAAATCCCTTCAGGAACATTTCTTTCAATTTGAAACCGCTGGGTTTGATGTTTAATTGGGAGCAAAGAGATAAACGTCATTCCTGTGGAAAAAAATGCGCGCTCTCAATTAGTTTCGTCATTTCCCTTAAATGACCTCAATTTAGACTCTTCCGTTGTTAAGCCGCAGAGATCTAAGCTTTTATTATCTGACTCCAGAACAGGCTTATATGTGATTCAGTTCGTTGTTAGTAAGCGTTTCCATTAGGCCCATATTTGGAACCAAACTGGATTCACTTCAGACTTTGCGTAAACAGAGAATATTTGATGTTTCTCTTACTATAAATGTTATAATTTCATATTTGCTCATATTAATTGCATGTTCACTGCACATTTGAACAGTTTTGCTAAAAAGAAGTAGACCCACCTTGTAAATCTGTGCTGTGGCCGTTCTGGTGCAGGTAGGACTGGTCCAGTGAGTGCGTGGGCAAACTGGGCTGCAGGCTGTTGGCTCCCGGGTTGCAGGGAGACAACGGCTGCTGTTTGATGTAAGAAGCCCCGTTGTTGAGTGAGGCCGAGGGGGCCGGTGCCCAGGCCGAGGCTGAGCTCGAGTAGACGGGGTGAGGCTCCATAACCCCCCCGCTGGTGAGCAGAGGGGAGGCGGAGTTGTCGTGGTGCGGGTAGTCGCTCCCGGTAGATCCCGCGCAACTCCCCATGTAGGAATGGCCGCCGTTCGCGGACAAGTGGGACATGGAATGACCGGACAGCGCCATCCCGTCCATGTTACCGGCCAGGTGTCCGTTCATCATCCCGAGCCCGCTGTCCAGGGACAAGCTGTTAGGCGGGCAGGACAGACCCCCGCCGCTGCCCTGGAAGTTGTAGGACTCGGGGATGTGGTTGAATCCTAGGCCGTTCATCATGCTGTACATGGGCTTCAGGGCCTGGCACTTGCGCCTGAACCCCCGGGGCCTCCTTCTAAAGGAGCCCTCCTCGAACATGAACTCACTGGCCGGATCGATAGTCCAGTAGTGGCCCTTCCCCGGCCGGCCGAGGCCCTTGGGCAGCTTGATGAAGCACTCGTTCAGGGACAAGTTGTGACGCACGGAGTTCTTCCATCCCTGATACGAGCCCCTGAAAAACGGGAAGCGGCTTTGCAGGAACTGGTAGATTTCACTCAGAGTCAAGCGCTTGGTTGGAGAGCTCTGGATCGCCATGACTATCAGGGCTATGTAGGAGTAAGGGGGCTTCTCTGGTCGTCGGATCCCCGCGTTGGTTTTCTTGGTTTTCGTCGTGGAGGAAGCGGTTTCCATCACCACCGTCTGTCCGTGCGGCTTCTCCGGAGCAGACATGGGGCTGCTCTGAGCAGGAGTCTGCGCGGGGGGCTGCTGGACCTCTGCCGTCATTAGATTGACTAAGATTTAGTCTCGGAAATGACAAAGAAATCAGCTCTCCGCCCGTTGAACACTAAACAGTCTGATAATAATTCGCCAACATAAGAGAATAAAAAATAGACCAAAGGAAAAAGAAGCAAAAAGCGCGCGTCTTCCTTCTAAACTTTTTCAGCTCTGCTTCAGTCCCGCTGCAGTCTGGAAGCGCAACGTCCTCTGTGACACAAGGAGCAGAACGAGAGCCGCTTTCCACTTCACTTGGTGTGTTGTCGTGCGTCCGAGGAGCTCACTTTTTACTTATCTGTTGCCATCGGCGCATTGGAAGCTGTAGGTCTTGTCATCCTGATGTTGGGACCCGCCCAGGTCCCTCCTACTCCAGCGGTGGGCTGTGAGCATGCACATCTGCGTGCGCTCACTTTTCTTTTTCCTTTTTTTTTTTCTTTTCTTCTCCTCTCTTTCCTGCGAAATGCTTTCATTTGTGTAAAAACACAGAAATATGGGTTCTATCCCACGCATTTATGAGAACTTATTATAATAGGCATTAGATAAAAAATTCAATTAAATGGTTTTTAGCGCGTTGCAAAAGCATTGATTTTATTCTGACAGACCTTCAGCTCCGCATTTATAATGTTTTCTTTAAATAAGATTTTATTTATTCTTATTCCTTTTTTAATACTGAATTGTTGTGGGATAAGTTAAAGTGTCCACACTCCCGCAATCCAACCCTCATTCCCCATGCAGCCACGTTGTCAAAGCGCCTCCTGACGCCTCAGCCCTTAAACCCATGAAATAACTTTATTACCAAAACTAATTTACATATATAAAAGTATTTACCAGAGAACATGCCCCCACATTCAAAACCAGCCTCCTGATTTCAGTAAAAGACAGGCAGAAACATGGGCAGGATGTTTATACAGCAGAATGTAAACATTTTCCCTGCCTTTCTTTAAATAAAAGAAAAGAAATCAAGCAAAAGCGCCGTTAGATCAGTTAATACTCAAACTGATGCTGCATGCTGCTCTGTTTGCAGCCTCATCCCTGCATGTTGGGACTTTTATTTCTCTCTTTTTTTGTTTCAAAATGAATCCTGTTTGTGTAACGCAGTCATAATATTTACGCAGGGGACGCGGCAGGAGAGAGGTGGAGGATCAGCCGAACTGTGCGCGCACAGAGTCGGACCGGGACTCGAGCTGAACTCTCGCAGGCTGTTCGACAGGGGGATGAAGCAGGAATGGAGGTAAGATGGATTTAACGCGATTAGACACATGATCACACACAGAGCTGTGGTTTAAGTCGGAGAAAAAGACGAGCACGTTTGGTTTATCTGTGGCAAAAGGTGCGCGTAAAAAGTTACCAAAAAATGGACTTTGATAGCA
This sequence comes from Anablepsoides cearensis, assembly GCA_032275365.1. NCBI lineage: Eukaryota > Metazoa > Chordata > Actinopteri > Cyprinodontiformes > Rivulidae > Anablepsoides > Anablepsoides cearensis. The sequence goes on from JAUBOC010000043.1 coordinate 9,791,517, forward strand.
AACCAGTTGAAGGAGTTTACGCACAAGGTGTTGTTTCTGTTTTTAAAAGCTTCATTAGGCCGTTTTACAAGCTGGGACACAGCTGGGAGTGAGAGCTGCTGGATGGCGATCACTCCATCCTAAAACTGTTGACAGTAGTTGCTTATTGTTCCCTGGAGATCCGAACTCAAGGCGTTCACGTTTTCACTTTTTTAAACGTTAGGGTTCAGCTATTCTCTCCAGGGGGTTGCTTTTGGTTACTAATTGATTCTTATTCTTACATATTTGAAATGTGATATTTGATTTATATGTATATGAATAAAGTAGAAAGACAAGCAAATTTTGGCCTCTTTGCCACATCAGGCATCAGACATTTTTCGTGACTTTTTGTGCGTAAAACTAAAAATCTTTTGGGGTAAAAATACTTTTTCGTTTATATATTTGTGATTTTTTTTAACCCCTTAGTTATTCAAACTGCACATCAAACCTCAAATGAATAACTCTTTTGTTTCTGGCGGTTTGCCAAAGTGGAAACGAAAAATAATAATAATAAAAAAAAAACAATTTAAGATTTTGTTGTCTATTAAAAAATCAAAGAGTAGCTGTGCTGGTTAGATTTTACTGTTTGTTAAGAAATAGAGTCCCAGATAAATGAATGTATTGTTTGAACCGGTTCCTGTTCGGATGGAGGCAGAGCCACATATTTATCAGTGGAGCAGCAGACCACCCAGCGCGCACCAGGGGCAGGCGCGCTCCCGTCCTCCTCTCTCTCTGCCCACTGCATTTAATTACCGCTGATGACTTCATTCCATTAAGGCTTCCCCCCTCTCACGCTCGGCCGCCTCATGTTATATTATTTCTTCTTCCATGTCTACAGGACTGTGCGCGCATTGGCCCTTTTTTTCTTCCTTGTGATGCCAGTTTCTGTAAAGTATAAAGCTTGGCCAATCGAATGTGAATGTTTGCAGCGTTCCTTTTTCCAAAATAATAAAAAAGGGTTTACTTTGCGTAACAGACTGAATATTCATTTTAGTCAACTGAAATTGATTTAAGCTTAGACCTATACAATAATCAACAAACATGTTTTTATCTTAATAATGGAGCCGAATTAAAAACAAAACGAGTCAGGGAGCAGGCCAAATGACAGAAGCGAGTTTGGGTGACAGATTCTGTTCATCCAGAGGTCACAGTTTCCCCTGTTGCTCCATCGCAGACAAAAGTCCTGCACTTTTCCATGACGTCCCAGCAATGAAATATTTGACAGCGCTGCGTCCTCAGGAATGCTGAGGTGGAGGTACACCGCAGAGTGCACGGTCCGGACGGGCTTTCTGGGCCGTCGGACCGTTTTCAGCACAAAGAAAGCATGTTTTGAATGGTTGGTGCAGCATTCAACAAAAAAGTTTTTTTTAACATAAACCTTCTGCTGCTTTCTTACTTTTGTCAGCACATGATGGCCCAAACATTTAGACCTTTCAAAACAAACTGAATAACAAGAACACAGGCTTCAGTGTGCAGCATATTTTGCACCAGGTCTTATTGATAACATCTGCTATGTTTTAAATGAAACCTAAATTAGATTTGGATTAGTATTAGTACCCGAAATGTTCATTTCACGGAGCATCAGGTCTGAGTCAAAGGTTCAGCATTTTCTGTCCAGGCTCGTGCAAGAAGGCGACAGAGGGTCACCAGGAGGCCGCAGCGACTTTGTTTGGAGGACACTTCTGCAGAACAAATCCATCAACCTGGCTGCAAGCTGAGCCAAAGCCTTTAAAAGTTCCATCCATCCATTTTCTTTACCTGCTTCTCCTTTCTGAGCCGCGGGGAGCTGGTCCCTGTCTCCAGCTGTCACTGCGCGGGAGGAGGAGGAGGAGGAGGGGGGCAGCCTGAACAGGTCGCAAGCAAGTCCATCACAGGGACACACAGAGACAAACCTGTTCACTCTCTCACTCACACAGAGTTACGAATTTACTTGTTTTATTCTGTGGGAGAAAATCTGGAGAAAACCCACGCGCGCAGGGAGAACATGTAAACTCCACCCAGAGAGACTAAGGACGGGAGCCGAACCTGTGTCTTTTTTCTCCCCGACAGCTCGAACCACTCTCCCACTGTGCCGCCAAGCTCTATAAAAAACTTTAAGAAATAAATATGTATAAATTATTAAATATCTTTTTAGTTGTAAATAAAAGCTTGACCTTGACTGAAACATGTTGTAAAATATATAAATAGATAAATAAATAAATAAATAAATAAATAAATAAATAAATAAAATATTTTACAGCTTGATCAGATGATCTGCAAATAGTTTGACAACAGAAACATAATTTAGTATTTTTATTAAAATAATTATTGCTTGTGTTATAATTTGTGTTATTAATAAAAGGTGTAAAAAATGGCCCCCCCCCCCCCCCTCAAAAGAAAAAAAACTGTTTTAAACAGCCACAAACAAAATATCACTTCATGCAATTAAATATTTTCAGTTTAGTAACATTCACTACAATTCTATTTTAATAAAAAATAATACTGTAATAATGCGTCTGAGGCAATGTAATTGCTTGGTGTCGCGTGCACTTCATTGTCACAACTGAAAGCAGGGGGGGTGGGTGTTAGGGTGTGTGTGGAGGGGGGAACCCCTCATCACTTTCCCTTGCGCTGTAGGTGGCCGTGTATATTTTTGTTTTAGAGGTGTTTATGTGATCGGGAAAGGACGGAATTGCTAGCAGACCTCTGATTGCGCAGCGTTCGGGTCGCAGCGTGAATTTAAAGTGTTTTTGATGGGCGCCTCCGTCTCCAGTAATCAGCTGCGCCAAGTAAGAGAAGCTCTGGGAGATCTGACCAGATATTCTACCAGATATTTGCTTCTTGCTGTGAATGGCAACGAGAGAAATATAAATAAATAAATAAAAAAAATCTTCATATGGTTTTATTGTTATTGATATCATCAACTCTTTCTAATTAAAAGACTGCAGAGATCCGACCTGCTGAAGACATGAGTTCAGACCCGCTGAGGAGCTTTAGGGTGTAAAATGTAAAAAGGTGCAATGCAGACTCATTTTGCAATCTGCAAAAGTTACAAGGTGTGTGTTCTGATGTCAAACACTTAAAAACAGAACTGTTTCTGTGTTGACAATAAATCATTAAACGTTGAAAATATGCAATTTAATCAAACTAGCTTTTTTAAAAAAGTTAAAACATTATTTTAGAGTGCAACAATAAAAGTCCCCATCTTTTTATTGGAGAGGATTTGAAAGTATTTCAGAATTAAATATTTTATACTCTGAATTTAAATTTTATAGAAACAAATTAATTTTACTAGACTCATAAAATTATTGATACTAAATTAAAAACTGAGTTTCTGCTGCAGATCTTGTTTTGTTGCTCATTTCCCTCCCCCTGCACAACAATTATTACAATATGAATCCTTTACAATTATTAATTTTTACTGTAAGTTTTTAAACAAATTTCATGCTTGCAAATAAAATGTATAGCTTTACAAACGTTTTCCCCCCCAAAAAATGTTATTATTAATAAAAATGTTATAGATAAAAGGACCTAATATACCACCACTTTTCTTGTTAAAAGCAGCAGACGTCTTACAATAAAAAATTATCCCTTTTTTTTTTTTAGAAAATATACTTTCAATATAACTGTGAAATCTTTAGTTTGAAAGATTTTTTGCAAACATTAGAATGACCAAGATCTTACATACAAGTATGTATTTTTCTTTCTTCTTCTTTTTTTCTTCTTTAACTTGGTCAGTAGGTTACCACATAATTTAACATGAAGTACAGTGGGGAGAGTTTGGCAGGGCCAGAGTTTTTACAAAATCCCAACTGTCCAAACGTGGTCAGCACTCACAGAGTAAATGTTTCATTATTTGTCATAACTCTTCCTAGAAAGAGGTGTTTTAAAAACCCGACAAAAACACACAGAGATGAAGGGAAAATACAAACATGTGAAAATGGACTTTATTTAAAAATTAAAGCGTAAAAAGTGTGGCTTAAATTTAAAAATGTTTAAAGTTTCTGTTTCTACTGCTGCTTAAAAAATGCTGCAACAAACATTGTGATGATATATATCTTAAATTAAACAACTGGAATATTTCAATTATTTTTTTCATTGGCAACATTATAAAATGAAATAAAATAAACAAATAAAAATATTTTCTATGTATCTTGAATAATTTTACTTGCATCATAAATGTTTTTTTAACTGAATTACATTTTGTTTTACAATTTCTGACTTAAATTAGTAAATTGGCAAAATTTATAACTTTATTTTTAGTTCAGTGTTTGTGTGTGGTCTGCTATGTTTCACTTTAAAAGCAACAATGAGAACCAAAACCTATTATTTTAATTTATACGTGTTCATACGCATCCATTATGCACAGGTCATTGTGAGTTCTTGCAGTTTTCATAATTTTGTGTCTCTTATATCATGAGTAAAAGCAAATTTGTTGTGCTGCTGTTAATTTATTGACATAATTGTACTGAAATGTACTTAAAAAAATATTATTATATGACTTTTCCGAACGAAAACCCAGTCTGAAGGCCTAAAACTGTTTCCTTCCTGCTTTTTTTTCTTTCTTTTTCTTGTTTCCCTCCTCTCCGTCGGTTTGGCCTCATCATGAAGACTCGGTCTCACACAGTGAGTGGGAGCCTGTTTGGTGCCCCACCCTGCAGCCCTGCACACCTCCCAGGCCTGTCTAATGTAGGGAGAGACATCAATAACGAGAGCTGAAGCAGAAACCACAGCGGAGAACACAAGAGAGGCGGGGAGGGCAGACGCAGGCCACAACTGGCTCTGCTGCAGGTTAGCTCCTTTGATACGGCCTCGATAGAAGTTTGATGGGTGTAGATGGGGCGACATGGGTTTATATGTACATGTTTACAAAATATCTATGGTGTTTACGCGCAGCCCACCAACCCTCTTTTTCTTTTCTCTGAAGGGGGATTTTCCTGTGGCACGCTGCTTCGGAATAAGCAATTAAAAATTCCCAAACAGCCCACCACAATGGGAGATATCGTTTGTGCAATGTGTGTTCCATGTCCCTCGCAGTTTTTGTCTGGAATGGTTTGACTATTTTTAATCCGCACACAACCAAATCCACCTACAGAGAAACCACAAATTGAATGAAAGAGACTGGGGATGAGTGGGCACGGTAATTGCCCATTGTGGAGCTCAAACTCCTCTCTTCTGTCATAAACAGATTGGGAAGTTTTACAACTTGATACTCAGTGCTCCAGTGGATTTTGAAATTGGGGCATATCCTCCTTGTCTGTGGGAATGCAGGGCTAGGCAGCGGTCAGAATCAGCCAGGAATGCTTTGGGATGGTAACTGGATTCAGTTGGAATGCCCGTCTCTCCACAGCGGAACACCAGGGTGGGAAAAAGGCCCAGAGCATTTCCTGAGTGGACGGGGGGTCCAAACGAAGCGTCACATGCGTGGATTCATGTGACAGAGACCCTGCCAGGTTCAGCCCATGATACCAAGTGAGGAGGTGTGGTAGGCGAAGGGTGGCAGTGCCAGGGACGGAAATGTAAAGATGTCGCAGAAAATGCCGGAAGGATGGTGTAAGATGTTAGATCATTACAGGGACAGGTCAGATCTTTTGAAGTGAGGTTCAGGGTTGTAAACAATGAATATTTTACCTGCTGTACTGCTGTCCAAAACCAAAAAGGACTGTCAGCATCTTTAAAACAGTTTACATTGACACAAGTAATCGGCATAAAATGTGTCATATAAATGCCTGAATTATAATATTTTGATCCGATTCAGCTCGGTCGTTATGAATTTGTAATCCGATTGAGAGGGGTGGTTTATGCCAATTGATAATCTGAACATTATGCATGTAAACTCAGGATAACTTATCTGAAGAACATAGATGTCAACCTGAAGTATTTCTGCTTGGTTTGATGCTAACATGTCGGGGAAGAAAATAATTGGTGGGTTAGCAGAACATTTCTATTAGAAACTTTGAAAGAGTTCAAAATTATCGAACACGAAAAGTGTAGAAACACTCAGTTATTTATATAATGAAAAGCTGGAGGAAGAAAATAGAATGTTTGTTTATGTTCATCAAGGAAGTAGAACTTCTTCTTCTGTTGTTTTTTTAGGAAGAGTTTACAACTCTGCACGTGTCAGTACTTCTAATGAAACACTCGCCACGATCGGTTTAATTAACTTTGTGCACACATTTGAAGTATTCAATCTGCATTTCAACCCGATCAAATAATTTTGTGCATGTAGCCATATCAGTGTAAATGCAAGCACTTCAGTTTTCTAGTTATTTACATAAAGTTCTTATTCAAAAAGTGCAAACAGCGGCACTAGCTATAGGTGTAGCACTTCGGGGCAAACTGAGTATTTTTTTGGCAAAAACAAACAGTAAATAAATAAATAAATAAATACAAAATTCTCAATAAATGCTACTGATCTCCATATCATTAAAAAAAAATTCAAAGTGTGTGTGTGGTTTGGATGTATGATGTTTATGGTAATTTATGTTTATTAAATTAAAGAGAAAAAAAACTTTAATTAAAAAATTGGGCATTTCAAACTCATAAAACAATAATAATAAAAAAAAACTATTTTATAAAAGACATCTAACCGGGTCAGGTACTATAACAAATGTCTTTATTGTTAACACTTTAGATTTTTATTGTTTGTAAAAGCAGGAATTAGAAGCTGCATGTTACCATATGACCAGGTTTTTTGTGCACAAACGCTCATTTGTGCGTCAGAGTCCAGCTCTGCGTCTGTAATTTCTGTCTGTGGCTGCATGTGTTCATGTGTCGCTGTTAGCAGGAGACGGTGGCTGACTAAATATTTGTATATATGTTAGTGGACAGGCTCTGCTCCCTCTGGCTTGTGTAAATGTTAACGATGCTAGGAGAAATCTTACCCTGTAATTGTCAAAAGGGCTTTTTTCTTTTCACCTGCTACCGGCCTCTTTCCGTTTGGTCTGCTCTATAACAATGGCACAGAGAGCGCTGCGGAGTGCAAAGTGATTGATGCTAGGCTCTGTTTGGCCTGACTTCAGATGGGGGCCTGACAGGAAGTGGCCATTCCTCCCTTCCACCCTAACAAGGCTGCAATAGCGTGAGGAAAGGAAAGTGCTGATCGGGAATCTCTTAAACGTCCCATTTTTAGCTAAGTGCCAACCAATCTAAAAGACAAGTATAAACAAAGCTTTCGAGACTAATGAACCAGCCGAAACACAGGGAAGTTGATTGACGCCACACAATCGAACCCAACTTTATCCGCTCCATCTCATCCCCGACCATCCGTCGGTTTGTCGGTTTTTGTCCTGTCAGGCAGGGAAGAGACACAGGCTCATCTCTGCTGCATTCTTTCCATTTTACCGAAGAGCTGTGTGGTACAGAAGGTAATCTATCACCTAAACGGTCCGTCCTTCTCCCTGCCTGCTCCTAACTGTGTTTCTCTTTCTCCTTCCTCCAGGCTCGAGTGGGCAGGCGTGCGGCTTTGGCCACAGGAAGCCGTGAATTCTTCGAAGAATGGAAGACGTCTCGTGGGGAGACTTGCCGACAGCACGCCCACACGCCACCCCAAAATGACCCCTGACCCTTTCACGTGTTTATATCAGACCATCGTGGAAGTGAGAAATAGTGATGAGTCACTCTGGCCGAGTGTTTACACTTCGGAGTCACGCAAGGAAGGAAATCAGCCACGGTCTGCTAAAAGTGGCGAGGTGAGAGAGAGAAGCTGTGATTTTACCTCTCAGAGACATTTTTTATTCCGCGTCAGCCCAGAAAACAGCCGAATTAGCAGCACAGAGGACTGTAGTCGAGAAAAAAAGGCGAGCAAATGTCAAAACGTGTTGGGTGTGGGAAGGTGCGGACGTATGATATCACTATTTTCAGAGAAAAAGCAGAATGACAAATTATATGAAATTTTAAAATTATTTTTCTTTTTTTGTTGTTTCATTATTTGCACTTGTATGTGTCCCAGTTCTCTTCTAAACCCACAGATGTTTCTGACCTTCTTTTTTGTTTATGTTAGAAAAAAAAAGGTTTAATTTGCTGACTGGACTTTTTTATTGTAATTAATAGTATTATTCTTAATCTTTCTATTTGCAAAGCGATCATTTGTTCCTTTTGATTAAATAACACAGAAAAAAAGAAATGTTACAATCATAACAACAGAGGTGTGCCGACATTTACTTTTTACAGTACTTAAGTAATTTTTTTCAGGATCTAATATTTCTTTTAAATTGTAACTTTTGCCTTTATTTTGTTTCATACAAAACATAAAAATGAAACTTTTATTTCATTCTTTAAACTTTACACACTTTGTTACACTCTGCAAATTTAAATATGACAGGAATGGAGTTGTTTCTGCATTCTATAAAATGAAATGTTGAATTTACGTTATTTAAGTTATGTCAACTAGTTCCACTAAACCGAGCTGAGTAAATATAAAGCAATTTACTCGACTCAGTTTAGTTGAACCAGTTGACTTAATTTGGTTAAGTTAATTCAACACTTCATTTCTTAGAGTGTGTTTAAAATTACTTTTACTTTCCTAATTATTTTTAGCAGTTTGGACTTTTACTCAAGCCCTTTTCTTATCAGTGAAATTCATATTTATTAAAGCCATTTTTTGTTAAGGTGTTTATTCTTTTACTTAATTCTTTTTTTTCAAGTATTTTATACACCACTGCATAACACCCAACACAAAATGATGTGCACTTGTTTTTGTTAAATGTTTTGTTTTTATCCTTGCATACAAGTCTGGTTCATAATCTGATATTTTTTTTCTCATTGTGTTCATTTGTAATTCTGTAAGACCTCTATGTCTGCAGGGGTCTTTGTATTGTTGTTAGCTTTTATTCTAAATGAGAATGTGGATTTTGATTGATGACAGAGCGTCTGTGTTTCCACACGCCTCTCAAACAGTTTTGACGTGAAACTTTCAGCATTTTCATTATGTTTGCCAAACATCAGGTCATCAGTTTATTTTGACACTATAGGTGACTGCATCTCCGAGGGATATAAATTATTATAATTTTACATTTAGGGAAGTGCTCACAAGCGATTTTATGCCTGTGTTATTGCAGTTGTAAACACTCAACACGTACAGCGTCATCCTCTAGCTTTATATTCGCTGTCCTGTGAGCGGTGTTTACTGCGGCTTCCGCCTCTTTTTCAAACACGGCGTCATTGTTGTCCTCAGCGCCGCTGGATTTCAGATTGCACAGTGACGCAGCTGTAATTGGTGCAGTTGTCTTCACTGAATAAAAGTGACAATTTTTTTTTTGCGAGGTTTGTTTTTCCATCACTGTTCTGGTGGCTTCATTTCTGACTGTGGCGAGGATCTTTTTACACAGCATCACACACACCGCCACAATGAGAGAGTCAGAACTGTTATTGCTGTCATAGACTTTGATTGATTGTTGTGTTTATCACCATGTTATTAAAAAATCAGGCTCATCACAGCTGAGCTTAAAGCTCCTAATTCCAGACAACTTTGTGTTAATTAAAGGTTTACCTAACTGGTTTATTTTTGCGATTTTACGTTTTAAAAATACGGTTGTCTTTGTTTTTAAGGATGTGCTGTTCATTGCATTTGCATGTTTTCTGGACCGTATTGTACTTTCATCATAAAGAGACTGTTATGGTCCTACAAAACACCTTTATAAGAAGAGAGGGTTAATGAGTCTGTGTTCTCTGGATCAGCAGAGATTTATTCTTGCTTCGTTAATAGAGCCCGCGGCGAGCTGCGTTTGTGTACCTCTGATGTAAACACAGTCACGGCAAAGTGGACACGTCGCTGAGTGTGTCCTGACTGGAGACAGAGAGCGCCGTGGCACCGTACTTTCTGAGGGTTAATGTGATAAATGGCCATTTGGTAATGGGTCATGAATTAGGGTTAAACAGCTCCTTTAAAAGCCCGAGCTTGAGCCGTCGCTGAGGGCAGTTTGATTGAGGAATCAATCAGGTGGCAGATGTTTCATGTTGGAGATCTGTGCTGCTCTCCCTTTCTAGCAAATGAGCCAAGAACTGATGGAATGACCGAACAGAGCAATCCATAAAAATGTTACCTCATGAAATCAAAACAGTAAATGATAAAAAATACACAAATCAAATAGTATTTTTTTAAATTTATTATTATTTCTGCTGTTAGTTATTGATCCTGAGGTCAAAATTATGATGTTGATAGATGTGGGCACTGCAACTTCTGAGACAAGTACAAGACAGTAAAAAAAATAATAAAACAAACTCTATGTTGGTTTGTGGAAAGTTGTTTTAGAATTTTGATCACAAACTAAAATGCTCAGTGATATGTCCACTTTTTATATTAACCTCCTGCTGCCCATGGGTTAAAATGGCCCATCAGTAATGCATACAATACTAACTATATTTCATATCTGCCATATTATGTTACAGTTTTTCTCGTTTATATTGCACTAGATGCTGGTATCTTGTAACAGAGGATTTGCTTTACAAATATTTGCTTTTGTATTTTCAATAAACTGCTATTGAATAAAATCTGGAACATTTGAATATTCTTTATTATGTATTTGTACACAAGTAAACAGTGTCAGAAAACCAGTGGTGGGCACAGTTCCCCTAAAGCACTAAAGCACTAATAGGGGAACTAATTTACTGATTAGTGCTTTAGGGCTTTTGCTAATTTTGAAATGTATTAGTGGGTTAGCACTTGATAAATTTATAAGCTCAATTTGGAAGCACTAACAGGTCTATAAGTGTTATGGATCAATGTTAATGTTAACAGCTGAGGGTGAAAGCTGTCACACATTTTGTTCATATGTGTGTCATTTATCCACCAGGTGACAATA
>JAUBOC010000043.1:9966948-9979659 GCA_032275365.1 Anablepsoides cearensis
TCACTTGGAAAGAAATAGAGGTATCGGATCGGTATCGGATCGGTATCGGAAAGACTAATCATTAAAAAAATCGGATCAGATCGGGAGCCAAAAAATCTGGATCGGGACATCCCTAATGATGTGATAGCAAAGAAAAGGTCTTTGTTGGAAAGTAGCCTTTAGCACAATGCAGGGTTATGCTGCAATAGTACGAGTGCAGGAAACACACTGGCCAGACATTGTGCTATTATTATACATTTTTAGGTACACACATACACACACACACCTTAATCAAAGACTACATCCTTGGTGAGGGCAATAGTCAAGTATAGTCAGCACTGAGTGTGTGTATGATTCTCTTATCTGTTGCTCTCATGTTACCCGTGTTGTGTTTGTTTGGCAGGCGCTTATCAGGTTCTAGGGTATGACAACGACAACAGCAAACATCTACTACAAAAACACACACACACACACACACACACACACACACACACACTAAAGTTATCTGTGTGCTGGTGTGGTCGATGTAGCAAAACTCACTTGTGTGAATGGACATGTTTTCCTTCTCTAGATCTTCTCAGGCAATTTAATCCAAGCTGAGAACACAAAGTTAACATTGTGAAAAAAAATAAAAAATAAAAAGTTGCTGACGTTTACCCCACTGTTGAGCACTGTGCTGTGTTGTCTAAATGAAATCTCACTGGACAAAAAGGCAGCATGGCTCCAATGCAGTTCAGGGAACAAGTTTTGAAGCGCCGCAAAAGATGAGAAAAAAAATATAGTACGGGTGAACCCAACAACTAACAGATAAAAATCAAACGAAGGTGAAGTAACATGGTGTAAAATTTACTGTACACTATCCCTTGTGTAAATTCTAACATCAGCTTTCTAGTCAAACTCACCCATGTCTAAAGATAAAAATGCATAAATAAGTAAAAGGATTCACAAAAGCTTAGCCCCAATAATAAAAACATATATATAGCTCTACAGAGAGCACACTGCCACATTCAGAAACAATAACATTAAGCACCATGTTTATAACAAAGTAATGTATTCCACCATATAATAAGATACTTATAAGGCTAAAAAAAATTGGTTACTTCATACAAAAAAAATTGAAAAATAAAAAATAATTTGGGAAAGAATTATTCAATATAGTGCAAGTGCAGCACTACTTTGCTGATTGTATTTTTTGTGTTTATAATTTTATCCAGTAGTCTATGCATAAATACCTTTAGTTATTTTAAATTAAAGTTCAACAAGAAGGTATCGTGAAAATTTTCAAGGCAACTCACAGTTTATGGAATGCAATGTTTCCAAACTCGAATTCTAAAATTTCCATAACTGAATAAAATACTAACCAAATTAATCATGAATATTTTTTTCCCCGTAATCGAGCAACTCTAAAATATATTTCTGTATTTCTGCTTGAATATACTAATTAGGGCTAAGACTCATTTAGCCCTTGTTATTCTAGGGATGTTTACTCAACAGTACATTGTGTGTAAATCAGCTGTGTACAGTTTCTAATGCACTTTTACTGGAGAGCAGCCCTTGTTTACATTCCCCGAAGCATCTTTTGTCTTAAACATCAAGCCGCTGTCTAATGAGTTTCCCCACCACCACCACCTTTTTAAGGATGCAAAGCAGGTTGATGAAGAGCTGGGTTGCCTTGCTCCGACGCAGAGAGTAAATGCAAAAAGTGATGAGCAGCTTTATCGGTGAAAGAAGAAGCAGAAAAGAAATTAGTCACAAGACATTTTTTTATTTCTTTATCCCACTACAGGCTGTTTGTCCACCTGTGGAACTGCCTGATTGTGTCTCTCACTGATAAATACTTTATGATCCGCTTGTTCAGCTGACTTCACTGGTCATCACATTTATTCTGTACCTTTGCCGTTTTTTTTCCCTTTGTGTCTTTTTTAAAAAACACCCAGTTGGGGATTCTAAGGCATACACACAATCACACAATCAAACGCACCATCCTACAGGGAGGGGCTATCAACCAGAACTTAACACCACAAAACTGATGAGAGACTCCGGAGAGAGTTCTGGCTGGGGAAACAGAAGAATACAGATCAAGCAGGAGAAAAACTGCGAGAGGAAGACAGACTGAGAGAAGAAAGATGGCAGAAAGGATGGAGACACTCTGGCTGAGGAAAACCCTCATTTTATAAACATCTTACAGCGGTTTCTCTTCCAGCGCCCAAGCAGACCACACAGAAACCCTTACCTGACACAGAGTGGCGCATGCGCCCACATTTTCATACCACCTACGGACATTGTTATAATAGTAGTCAAAGCCAAGCCTCACCCAGTCAAACACAGCCCATTCTCTCCTGTAGGGCGCTATGTAAACCCATGCAAAGGTCCCTCTACAGTCTGTGCTATTCAAAGCTATCAATGTGGGCTGTTGATAAGAAAATGCAAAGTGGGTCACCTTTAACTCCAGGCTCCTTGTGTAAACAGAACAGGGAGCTGCTTGGGACTCTCCTAATCACTCTCTAAACAGAGCCAGGTGCTGTTGCCACAGACAAACTGTCACCGACACTCTGCTCAACACAGCTGCCGTCTAGCCCCCAGACTTCACAGCACTGCAGGCTACCGCAGCATGACAAACAGAGCAACGACACCTGAAAACATGCCAACATAGTAAAAAATAGCAACACCCCATAAAAGTTCAAGATCTTTTAAAACGGCACATTAAAAAAAGGGGGGAAAAATGCTGCTCCTCAAAGTAAGATTTGCACAAGTCATCTTACGCTTTCATCTCATGCTGATACAGACATGAAAGTCAAATAAATCCAACTGAAATTATGTAATTCAATTCTGCTTAGAAAGTTCAGTCAGTGGATCTGATAACCTTACACAGAAAAGTATCCTAATTTGGCTTATGATCCTCTTTACAAAAGGAACGTCGTTAAATAAATAACAGTGCTGTCCAAACTTTACTACTCAGCATGGACCTAGCCAAAGCAAGACTTAATTAGGATGAGACTGAGTGGATGTACTACGCATCCTGGAGGCTGCGTGGCGGAACAAATAATAGCCCCAAGCAGACCAACATCCTGACTTTTAAAGTGATGGTGATAAGAATCACCACTGCTGGTCCAAAGATTCTGAATAAGGACAAAGAGAAACATTATGTGCTTTGAGAGTCTTTTTTTTTAATTTTTATGAGATTTGTGAGTTAGACCTTGAGATTTGACTGAAAGAGTCAGGTTTTATGTGCTCAGCTAATCACGACTTAATATGATTTAAGTAGATTTGTAGGAAAAACTGTGTTTCCGGTCTTATGATGATTCTATTACAAAAAAGGTGCCACATATTTTGGTCCAATACCCAACAAATTAAAATGTTTCTATTCACTCTGGAGTTTTAGGTTTGCAGTGTTAAGAAATCAAGTCATTAATATGTAAGGAAACATTGTTAAAATTAATCTTCTAGAAATAAAATGTTTGAGTTTACCCCAAATTGAGACCAGTCCACGGTGTACCCTGCCTCTCAAACAATGACCCTGGAAATAGGAACCTGCTACCCCATGACCCTAAATGGAACAAGGGTAAAGAAAATAAATAAACAGAAGTTTTTCCCCCTTTTACAACTAGGCCAAGCTACAAAAGATTATGTCTAATAAGGAAAGTAACTAAAGTTCATAAAAGTTATACACCTCTCAATAAAGATACAGTTGCGTACTATCTGCTACTCAATTATATAATATTGAGTTTACAATATAAACGAATGATAAAAATGAACAGTGTGCAAACTATAGCCAGTAAAACAAATCAAACTGGAATTTATTAATGTTAAACGAAAGTGCTGGTTTGTTTACTTCCAACTACCAACTGTAGCTTAACAGCTTCCTGAATCATCTTTTCAACCTCGCAAAACATAAAAACATTTTAAAAAAATGTTTTCAATTGCTTTCTTTGTCCAACTGACAGGTTCCAGAGAAAGCAGAAACTGACCTTAGGGAAACAACTTTAATGTAAGATCTGAGCTATGTAACAATACGATGTTAGTAGACTTTTTTTAAACTAGGATTTTACACTCAGACAAATAAGGAAAATGTGTTAGTGACATTTTACTTTACACTTGATGCCAAATAAGAAACAGGACAGTGATAGTATGAAAAAAAGTTTAAAACCCTGCTCTTGAGGTTAGAGCTATACCTTATCAGAAGCAGCTAAAACACACAACAAGGTTCCTTCTGGCTGCAGATAAACTCTTCAGTAAAGCCTGTTGCTTCGTGGCTGTGTTTGTGTGTGTGTTTGATGAGTGCTGGGCCCTGTCTGTGTGTCTGTTCACTACAGAAGCAGCTGTTGTACGCGCCTGCGGTTCAAAAGAAGTGAAGGAGCGCGTGGGAAGTGATTCAACACGGTCCACCTGCCACGCGCACGCGCGCGTACACACATACACAGACAAACACGCGCGCGCACAGACAGCCACCCGGGGGTCAAACCCCCTGCACCCTGGGAGCACCAAACGGTCAGAATGTGTCACTGTAGCAGTCAGTCACGATTACACAGAGGAAATGCCCCTGTCCTGCTCTGAGGGAGCGACTCAGACCAGACAATCATTTTAAAGGAGCCAGTCTGACTGGAGACTCCGGCACCGCCAAGAAAAGCCAACAGTGCAGTTTTTATAAGCTGAGGAAAGCAGCTAGCTGAACACACAGACCCTCGAGGCTGCTCTTGACATTAATAAACACAACAATTTACCGGTAACAACGTTACGAGAAGTTAATTTGAGAGGGCGGGGGGTCGCCCGCGCGATGCTTTTTTTTTTGTATACATAGAGCTTCGAGCTGATTTACGCTGTGAAACCACAAACACAAAACCAAAGCCTAAAACTGGTCACCTAAGAGGACCAGAGAGCCTCCTTCTGCTTTCTCTTTCTCGTCGCTCGTTCACACATCAGCACGCGCGCGCACACTACTCTCTCGCGCGCGAGTATGGCTCGGCACAGACCTTCGAAATAAAATAATAATAATAATAATAATAATAAAAAAAACAAGACAGAGAAAGAGAAATACTACCCGTTTCCTCGATATAGTAATGACTTCCTTAACAAAACCCCCGTCGAGGGCTTGCTCGTTCACACAAACAACCTCCGGGTTTGACAAAAATAAAAATACAGATTTACCCAGAATCACTCACCGCAAACAAGTGTGTTTTATTCCACCAGCATTCATAAATGATCAAAAAATGTATCCTTCTGTTAGCGGTGAAGACTCGGAGCCATCCTTCCGTCGAGAACAGAAGACGCCGCACTTTTATTGTCAGGAAGCTCCGACGCCTAGCGAGGCCACAGGGACTGAGCACCGAGGAGAGAGGCGGGCAGCCGGCTGCTAGGAGCCGGGAGGTGGAGCTTCCTCTCCGGCGGGGGCCGGACAGACAGACTGAGCAGACAGACAGGTCGGTGTCCGGGGTCTGTCGGGAGTGAAGCACCTGCTCAGACCCCCGTCACGCCTCCCAAATCCGGAGGATTCATCCCGCATCGTCATCCCATTAAACAGCCCATCTATTAAATCCCCAACCAGGAAGAAAACTGGCACTTCCTGAACAGTAAACATATAATTCATGAGCGAATTCAAACCCAATCATCGAGAAATTACACGATTCAACATTTATTAACCATATTTGATAAATAATTAAATCAGCATCTGTGATGTATTAATGTTTCTACAAGCAACATTAATTATTTGTGTTTGTTTCTGCATATTTGATGTTTTGTTGTTTTTGCTCACATGGCTCAATCAAAAACACATCTGATCTGAACAGCAATGCTTATTCATAATCATTAAAGTGATTGACAAATTAACAATAAAAACAGTTTGATTGATTTTTCAGATCTGAAAAATCTTAATATAATTCATGTTATATTCAGGGTCAGTATTAAAAAGAAATACTGCTGGATTATTTTTGTAAACAACAATTGTTGTGGGGCCAACACATACATTGTTGTCTCAAATAATGCATTCAAACTAACAATATAGCTATTGTGAACAGATATTAAGGATTATAACTCATTTGTTTTGCTTAGTAATGGAGTAATGAAGGAGAACAAAAAAGAGAGTGTAGTTCTAATAATTTACCACAAGGGGACAGTCAACCATAAAAAGCCCAGAACATTCATCTGACAGCCTGTGCCTCTGTCTGCCTGGTTTATCAATTGTTTTAACGTGGATTAGATACCACTGACTGCTCAGGGTGTAAAATCAAAGCTACTCTTGTAAGCACTAAATGCAGGGTTTTGTTCAAATGCCAAGCATGAAAATGAGGATTAAGCAGGTAAGGACTAGTAAGGAAGGATGAATTACTTTATATTTCTGTAAAAAAATAAATAAATAAAAAGACAGGATACACCGGATCAAATGCAAGCTTAAATGCGTATTGTGTGCAGTATCCCACTTTTATAAACTTACAGCAGGGCCACAAAAAGCACTATTAAACTAAGACACTGATCCCATTCAGGCAGCTTCTTTTTTAGTGTCTGTGTGTTTTATCTTTCATCCAAGTGATATTATATCCTTCACTTCTGCTTGACCTGTAAGAGAGAGCTGGTGGAAGAGGCATCCTAACTAATAATGCAGCACTATAGGAACTCAGCCTTTTGTTGTGGCTGGTGTTGGCACATGTGGCAGATCTGCAGAGACTTTTAGAAATTCTCTTTGTGTTTAATGAGTCAAATAATCAGCTGGGTATTAGAATATCTTAACTGGCATAGTAATTTTGTCAATTAGTAAATGTTATGCTTTTTAAAGCACTAATGGCTAATGAGCTATTAGGCTTCAGTCTTTTCTGATGATTAATCTTTGCTGTCAGGAATATTATATTACTATAATGTTACCATTTTTGGCATCACAGTACTTTTATTCATACATTTATTTTGCTGTACGAAAAGCGGTTGATTGTCTCTATATGTCCCTGTGATGGACTTAAGATCTGTCCAGGGTGTACCCTGCCCCTCGCACAGTGACTACTGGATATGGGCACCAGTGACCCTGAAAGGAAGAAGTGGGTAGAAGATAATGGATGGATGATAAGTTCCAGATCACTTTGCATGAATGCAATAATCAGTCTAAGGAGAGTAAAAATTAAAATAAAATTAACTTTTATAGTTATATTATTAAACATATTATATTGAGATTAATAATTGTTAATTCATTTTCTATTTATATTAAATACAAAGAAGATATAGAAATTTATTAGGATGAGAAATGCAGGTTTGTATTATCCAAAATACAGAACTCTGCATCTGTAAATTGTCACACATCTCGAGGTTGTTGTGCAAATGATACCCACTGCACGCAGCTACAGAGATTCAGCATTTAGCACGTGGCGTAATTAACATATAACCAAAATAGTGTGAAGACAGTTCCAAAACACTTGCCCCATTTAAACACAGAGTGGTTAAACATTTGCAATTTTCATCGACAGTTTCTGGCATCCGTGCGCGTTTCCAAAAATAAACACTTAAACTGTGAATCTCTCACAATGAGCTTTTACATAATTACAATTCCTCCTCTCAGCTGCAGGTGTACTGCTACAAAACTGCAGGGTATTCCTCCTTTCCTCCACCTGTTCTCTCTCGCCAGCTTTTTCTCCCTCACCTTTTCGCACCACCTCTCTTTGATACTGAACCTGCCCCCGTTCCTACCATCTCTCATTGATTTGACTACATGCCATTTCACATGCTTCTATAACACCTCCTCCCTTTTTTTGCAGCCTCTGCTTCTCTTTGCACCACCTTCCTTATTCTTCTCTCCCAAGCTTGTTCCCTCTCTCTTTCTTTCTCTCTCTCTCTCTCTCTCTCGTTCTCTCAGCAGCAGACTTGGCCTTAGGCATCGTTAGCTTAATTTAATAAAGGGGCTTAAGCTTTTGAGAGGCTTTTCAAGGATCTGACTGCTGTTACATTCATTACAATCTATCAGCCACCAGAGACACAGCCTTGTTGTATGGTTGAGAAAGGGAGCAAATGTGTGTGTTGGAGTGAGTGAGTGTGTGTGCATTGGGGGAAGTTGTATAGTCATTGTTATAATTATTACAGTTTCAATAAAATCACACACTTTGCAAAGTCACAACTCTTTCCAGCTCTACCAGATGTCCACATGTCAAAGTTGTGTCAATATAAACGGCAAGTTTATGATCAGAATGAGAGACATTCAGTCACTGTTGAGGCTGTGCTGGGTTGCCTCCTACTCTCAACAGCCGGGCAAAACTTTGACGAACCAGAATTCAAGAAAGTCACACAAATGCAAAACAAAGAAAAGCAGATGTCTTTGGATGTGTGCGCACACGAGCCTGAGTGACAGAGAGCTGGAGAGCGTATTATGCTATACCTTTGTGGTACGTGTTCCACAATCTTCCCGTGCAGACAGATATTAAATTAAGAGAAGTGAAGAAAGGTAATTAACATGCAGATCCAATGCTACACAGAAGACAGGAGAGGATCGGCACAAGAGGCAAGTTAATGGAGAAAGAGATAAAGCGATAAATAAAAGGACAAAAAGTGAAAAGGGGAGAAATTCTGCCTTTATGGTTGTTTGCCTCTTGTTGTCATTTTCTCGTGAAGAAATAGCAATGCTCACCTAAACAGATGTATGAAAGAGAAAATAGATAGAGGGGTAAATAATTGATAATGGAAAAAAATGCACATCCTGCATAAAATAAAATTTCAATATTTTAGGGTAGGTCTGACTTTCAAATGATTCATTCAAATAAAATCACAAGACAAACAAACAGGAATAAATTACAATGTGTACATTAAAACTATTATTTCTATGTTAAAATGTAATCAAAAACATCACCTTTTAGGCTACATCTTCTCCTCGA
This sequence comes from Anablepsoides cearensis, assembly GCA_032275365.1. Classification (NCBI taxonomy): domain Eukaryota; kingdom Metazoa; phylum Chordata; class Actinopteri; order Cyprinodontiformes; family Rivulidae; genus Anablepsoides; species Anablepsoides cearensis. The sequence continues at coordinate 9,975,765 of JAUBOC010000043.1, forward strand.
ACATTTTGTATAATATGGCCTCTCAGCCAAATAAGACCATTCTGACTAGATCAGGTACATGCAACCTTGTTCTGGAAAATGTTCATATTTAATAAATAAATAAAACTTTATGAAATTTGTATCTTTATGAATAAATAATAGATAAACGTGACATTCTGCTGAAAAGCCATCAGGAAAAACACCCTTATGAAATAAAAGCATGACTTTGTGAAAAGGACATTTTCGAATAAAAACTGCTGGTATTAAATAAAAATGCTTCAAAATATTATATATTATTGAAAAATAATAGTATATATTTTATATTAAAAAGCAAAATTTTGAAAGAGAATGAATGTCATAATAATGAGCTTAGAATTGTACATGCACTCAGTTATTTCACTTTTACATTGTCACATTATATATTTATCTATTATTTATTCATAAAGATACTCATTTCATAAAGTTTTGTTTATTTATTTATGAACGTTTTGGTATTCCATGCATCTTTTTAGTTTGGTTTCTATAAAAAAAAGCTCTGTATGTAAGACTTTGAGGAGAATAGATGGAGGATACACAGCAATCCCTCATTTTTATCTGAAAACCTATGTTTCTGCAGCGCTGTTGTTAAATCAATGCAAAGATCACAGTGGACAACAAGAAAATACAAGCTAAAAAAAAGGAGAGGTTTGAGGTAAAGCAGGGAGCAGAGAGAGGAGTGGAGTGAGTAGGCACGGATGTGTTTCCTCCTGCTGCCCTCCAACTGTGCGGGTGCCTGTGTGTGTGTGTGCGTACGAGCAACAGGGGAGTGCGGTGAGGCCTATTAACAGACGTAGCGATAATAGGCAGGGGGAGCCAGGATGTGTCTGAGCCGCTGACCTGCCCATTAGCTCTCTCCAGTCCACTAAGCCCTCACATCGATCACCTAACCACACATCATTGATCTGGAAAACCAGGCACGAGCACACCACTCAGACTGTCTCTCACACACGTCTGTGCTGTTGTGCACGAGTGTGTTCAGACAGGGGAGTGGAGGGGGGAGGTAAATGCGTGTGTGTGTGTGTGTGTTTCGAAGTGTGCAATCACTCATTTTGCACTCATGTGCTTAATTTTCAAGAATGTTAGACGGGCCTTGGTGTGAGAGTGGACACATGCATTCACAGACACCTTTTATTTGGCTATAAAAGGGCCAAGGAGCTTAAACGCTTGTTATATCATTCCTCCCATTATTCAAATGTATTCCACCTTTCCACCCCTTCTGCTGTGACAATAATTAACAACGTACACTCCTCTATTAGCCACGCTGGCATAAGCTAATTGTTGGCTGTCACTGTGAATGTCGAGAACACACAGACGCCTGTAACCCTTGCGTTGCGCACACATTCCATACAACACTAAAGAGATACATAGTGGCTAAAAACACACATGTTTTTAAACTGGTTTAATTTTTTTAAAATCAGTTATACCTGCCTTCAGGAACTATTCTATTTATTGTTAATAACACAGTCTTTATGAGCAATACCTCAGCTGTTAATTAGATCAAACTTCAGCAAAGACAAACCCTCCCTGCCTTTCAATAAAGCAGAAGCACTGGAATATTATTCTGTGATCTGGCAAAGAGGAAGAAAGCATGTTTTGTTATTGTTTTACAGCCACATTTATGTGTTGAGATGAGGGTAGAGGGGAGGAGTAAAGGGAGGAGTGTATGCAGACAGAGAAAGGGAGGATAGAACTACCTAGATCAGGGATGGGCAACTTGAATGATGAAAGGGATTACAATTTTTTTTATTGACCGTACCAGAGGGCCACATAGTGCTGCACACTTACCCATGTAATAAAACTGCTGTTTTAAAAACCTTTGCATATATGTGTACAGTGCAGTAACTTAACATATAACATATAATGCTCAAATGTATAAAAGTTGTCTTCTTTTTTAATAAATATGATTAAAAATGTTTGAAGTGAGCACAAAATAAACACGCGAGCAGTAGTGCAATGACATGAGACTCCTTGAGTGCAGACTCCTGTGTGGTTGTGGTTCCGGTAATAAGTCACTATTTATGTACATGTGACTTCAGTATACTTCTCATATTTACATCATCTCTAAGCAGACTAAACACACAGATTTTGCCTTGAGATTAGACTTAGATTGTAGAATCTAAGTTTAAGATTCTTCAAGCTGCTTTTGGGGGGCCAGATGTGGCACACGAGCCACCAGTTGACCATCCCTGACCTCGTCAGTATAAGCACAGACAGGAAAGTGGGATGGTTACAGAAAGATGGGCCTATTTGTTCTTAAACTGGATTGACAAAGTGTGAGTATAAAAAAAATCATAAATGATTTTGGCATCAGGTCCATTTAAATGCATGTTCCTAATTAAAAATAATTAACGTAAAAAGACAAATCTTTGCGTATAATTGTACTAAAGTAAGTGTGGTGAAAAAATTTTTAAAAAAGAGAGAAATTTTTCAGGAGCCAGGGTGAGTTCAAGCTCATGTTAATGGGGTAATTGCATTGATTTTCATTTAGCATCACTCTGATGTTATTTACAGCATTTAACCCAGCAAACAAGCTCGCCCCCCTCCTCCCCCCACCTCCTCTCTGTTTGCTTTTAACCAGCTGTGACACGCTGTCAGACCCTTTTTCCCTCCACACTCTGCTCCTCTTCACCCTTTTTTTTGCATCTGCCAAAGCAGCATCATTACATACATTATTAGGCCACTAATAGCAGTCACGCTTGCACATCCCTCAGTCCTCCTTGGTCCTCATTCATTCCAGTGCTGTGGCTCCTTCCTTCTCTTCTTCTCTCAGGCCATCTGGCATGGGCACTGAGCTGCTTTGAAGTAACTCTGAATCAGCCCAGTCTGAGATGTGGCTTTTTGTGTTGGGTCGAAGGCTCTTTTTTTCACCCCCTTTAAAGTGTAACAATACCAAAGTCTAACAAGTGTTAAAGTCAAACTGAGATTTGTAGGACAAGGTGTTTACACTTCGAACTGCACGAGATTGATGTTGGTGTTGATGTTCCCTGTGAAATAAAGCAGATATCTAAATGAAAACATCATAGTTTTGGTGGTGTTATGAGAGATAGATTGTTGTCTGATTAATTTTAGAAAGCTTGTAAAAATCTGTCTTCTGCTTCCTCTCAGTCTACAACAAACAAATATGAGAAAAGGTGAGACTATGCGAGCATGAGTACAGAGGTGATTAGCATGCAGCAGACGGTGTGTTGTATTAGTACTATATTAATGTGGTGGTCACGTCCGGGACACAGACAGAGTGTATTAAGCTCATCATCACTCTTCTGCACACATCAAGGACCTGAAACCGCCAACCTACCACACCAGTTAAAGAGCAACAGGAGATGTGGGAGATCTCAATGCACGAGGAGTATGCATTATTTTTTATTTTTCTTCAATCATTTAAATGTGAGAAGTGAAGTAGAACAGGCAGTAGCCATGTAAAGGAAGGCACGACGTGTTGTGATTTCCAGACAGGTAACAAATTAAAAGAGAAACCAGAACAGATGCTTTCCAACATGTGCACTGGGTGGTACAATCAGCTAATTAAAACCTAATCAAGCATTGTGACACGCACAAATATGCAGGGTTGATCCTGATTTTGTGTCAACATGGCGGAAAGAAAATATGAGTTTGGGTTTGTTGTTATGACACAGAGGCCTTCTATCTTTGTTCAGAAGACTAGCTTTTCAAGAAGAGCTGTGACTTCTGCATTTAGATATGTAAGAGAGACATTGATTGTTTAAACCACATGTGTCGAACTCAAGGCCCGGGGGCCAAATGTGGCCAGTCAAGGCATTTTAAGTGGCCCACGAGTGCTTAAAAGATGTGTAGGGAGAGCCCACTTGTCTAAGATGTTAATCCTAAGCAAGTATGGCCACCAATACACTTTATGTAGTGA
>JAUBOC010000043.1:9979752-9996355 GCA_032275365.1 Anablepsoides cearensis
CAGAGAATAACTGAAAATGTACTTAGTTGTGGTATATCGTGATATATATCGTTATCGTGATATAAAAAATTCCATATTGTGATATATGATTTTTCCTATATCGCCCAGCACTAATGTGCATTATGCCAATTTTCTTAAGTATAAAGATGTTTTCTTTGACTTTTTGTATTTGAAAGATAGGCATGTCACAGGCAATTTAAAACCAGCATTGACTGTAAACTACATCTCCCAGAATGCATGCTGATTATTTTAACCATTGAATTGATGACATCCCACTACTAGGTGAAGGTGCAAAGAGTTCAAAAGTAGCCGGCAAAATTTACAGTGTAAAACCTCTATTTCACTGCAGCTACTTTTGCTGTGGTCCAGTTATACTGGGAAATCAGAATTTCTCACTTACAAGTCTTAAATTTAAACTGGAACACCCCTCTAGTGGGAATTCCCTGTTGGAAGGTGGGAGAGTTTAGAATTCAAGATGGTGGCTACTCATCTTAACTCAACAGTGAGTAAAACTCTCTTACTTTTATTTATAAATAGTATTTCTGTATTATTTATTTCGCATTTAGTCAGTTGTGCGTGAAGTACTTGTCAGTGTTAAAAAGAGGACATGTTAAGAGGTTGTTTCTATGCAAGAAACACCATGTAGAGCTCAGTTATTGAATGTTAGCGGTGCTCAGCTCGATGCGGAGCATAGCGTTTTGTGTTTAGTCAAAGTTAAACACAAAACTAAAGTTAATTACAACTGGCCCTTTGCCCACATCTTAGATTGCTCCACAATTTTTTACATCTTCACTTTCACGTGTTTTAAATCTCCACAGAGGTTATCCTCCAGCCTTGAGACACCCAAAGTTTCTTTTCTTCACCCCTGCGTGTTTGTTCTCTGTGGTGTATTTGTAAAAGAGTGTCTTCATCTCTGAGTCATTTCATTAACATTGCAGGACTGTGTGGGCAGCATAGTGGCTTGATATTAACACCCCAGAGACTCTAGCATGGAACTGTGCGTGTTATACATACATATAAAATGTAACATATGCTGTGTGAGTTTATCAAAAGGACACTGCAGTGCCACCAGTGCCCACACATCTCGCCTCTTTCTGTAGCAGTCAAACCTTTAAATGTAGCTGTTTCAGCCCAGCCGGGGAGCTCCGAGGTAAAGTGCATCTGCATTCATTAGTATCACAGACGGCATCAAGGTTCAGCCACTAAAAGTGCTGCTTGTAGGTGGAGGATAGTATAAAAGGTTGCTTTAGAACTTTGGATCAGAAGGTGATGCCCAAAGGCAGGTGGGAAATGTGGCCAAAAAAGTTCTTTTATTTCGGGCCGTTCCATTTACAATACTTGCTCTTTTCTTCCTTATTTATTCAGCTCTCATTTCATTTAGCTGAATATTGAAGGCCCTAGCTGCTGTGTAAAGCACCCTCCTTCCAGTTAGTGCAGAGATCTTTTATATCAACCAGCTCTCTTTCTTCCCCTCTATCTTTCAGACATTGAATTAATTTGGCTGATAAAGACGACAACCGTGCAGCAAGGCTTAATGATGCAAGTCTCTTATGCTTTTCAAAATGGTCCGAGAACCATATTCTGGTAGCCACCATAAAGTCCCACTGCTGTAAGGCCTGCTATGTCACCGATTTCACAAGCAACAAGCAAACTCACAAATCAAAAAATGCAGGCTCTATCACTCCAGCTACACGTAAAGATTTCGTATAATCCTTTACATTTGTTGCAGGTATGTTTTCCTCACTCTTCCCTTCATAGAAAAGGAAAAAAAAAACGAAGCAGGGAACAGAGGGAACTGCAACAAAGAAGGCTAAGAAAGCAACAGGGAGAATCATACTGCAAGACGATAAGGGAGGCTAAGGCACTTCTATCCCCTGCAGAACATACACACTCAGAGGGATAAGCTACGGACTAGTCCGGATCCTTGATACACAGAAAACATGAAAAAGCAGACGTTACAAAGCAGAAGCTCTCATCTCACTGCTAAGCAAGCAGGGAAAAGGAGGGAGGCAGGATGAGGAGAGAATGAAGGGATTTAGTCTTCATCTGAGGATGAACACGCTATCTCCTCCTCCCTGTTAGAACAGATTCTCTTGCCTCCCTTTGCCTCTGATTGCCAATTCAGCCCACTTTTCAGCTCTGTCAGTGCGCCCTCAAAACACCCACCATCTTTGGACAACTGGGTTTCTGACGACTGATACATGAAGTGTTTTATAACACTTTACAGTCCAAAGCAACATAAGCTATGGCTATGAACACTGGAAACACATTCTCTAAGCCAAGCACACGCTTCACACTCCTCCGACACACTCTCTCCATGCAGATGGTGTGTGTTTTAAACTAGCAAAGCGGGGCCCCGCACCAGCGTCTTGGATGTGCATGTAAAACGAGTCAGTATGCAAAGTGCTCGACATCTCACCTGGGGGACAAGATACTAACACAAGCACATTTTTCTGCACTCGTTTTTTGTTTTTCTGGTAACAAGACCATCTGCTTAACATCCTGCTCCATAAAGGAAAAAAAAGAAGAAGTGGATTGCACTCCAGTCCCACAGACTCTCTTTTCCTCTCTCTGCATCCCATCTACACACTCTCCAACACAATGAGAGGCAAAGATAACAAGTCAAGGCCACGTTGTCGCCACCAGTGCATCGTCTCCTGCTCTGATCTTTGATGGAGGCTGATCAAAACAGAAAACAGTGTAAACTCATAGAACAGCTAAAACTAAAGCACAGAGGCTTTGCGCTTTACCATTTATTTATTTATTTACAGTACCTGCTTCATCTCACAAAGAACCCTGGATTGGAAATGATGCATTCCAAAAACACTCTAACTTAACTATATGTGACCCGTCACATCGAAACGAGGATTAAATCCAAAAGTGGAATGTGGAGAAATAGGCAGGGTTTTGATTTAAACATCTGCAAAAATTGCATTTTGTCAAAATATAATAATGCCGTTTGAATGAACTGTCTGAAATATAATCCTAAAAAAAATTTTGAAGCATTTTTTTGAGCCGCAGCAACAAAAAAAAACTGATTTTTAAGGAAAAATGCCTTAAATTTTTGAAGTTTTCCAGAATTCCCTGTGAGCTAGAAATGTTTTTGTTTCTTTCCAACTGAGAAATCTTAATATACAAATAATATTTGAGGTTTCCTCTTTAAATTGACAAATTACAAAAAATTTGTATTATCATAACCAACAAGACAAGTTAAGTCATATATCTGGATAAGCTTATGATATCAGAACGATCCAGGTCTCAAAATGTAGCTTTTAAAGCCAATAATCTGAAAATGTAATTAGGTCCTTTTGACCAAATTTGACTTAACCCTCATTTCGATATGATGGGTCACATATTTAGTTCTATTTTTTTTTAAAAGTACCAGTGTTTGGCAAATTTAATTGTTATTTAACCAGGCAAATCCCATTGAGATCTCAGATCTCTTTTTCAAGGGCGACCTGGGCCTGAAGGCAACCTATTGTACATGTTTTTGGGGGTGGGAGAAACCGGAGTACCTGGAGGAAACCCACGCAAGCACGAGGAGAACATGCAAACTCCGCACAAGAAGACCCCAGGTCCGAACCAGGGATCGAACCCAGGACCTTCTTGCTGTGGGGCGACGGTGCTAACCACTGCGCCGTCCTGCCGCCAAATGCTAAAAGAACAACTTTTATTTTCAAACCCAGAATTGTTAATACAAAATGAAAAAAAAAAAAAAGTGCAAGTATACGACTCTTTCCCCTTCTACTCGATTTTTAGTGAACACATGTGCCTAAATGTGCAGACAAAAAAAAATCTAACATATAGTCAAGCACGTGATCGTATTTGTGCGTGAATGTGTGTATTACGATGCAGATGGGCTCCAGTAGACTGTTACAAACCCTGTTTGACAGCAGCTTAACAAGGGCCCTGCCTTGTGGCTCTTGCATCTGCCTCAGCGCCGAGGCACCAAAAACATGCAAAACAAAACGAAAAAAGAAACTTAATGTTCGAGTTGCATTTTCTGTCAGACTGCTGTTATGGTGACATAAATCTTCTCATTTCTGCTACATGCATGATAATTTGCACTTTCCCCCCCCCCCAATGTTTTGTTAGTAGCAGATAATGACAGTAACAGGGAGGGAAAGAAAGAGTCTGATCTAATTAGCAGCTAGTTAGCAGCAAAACAGTTGAGCCCAATTAGGGGCTGTGTTGTCATGCAAAGAATTACAGAGATTAAAAACATTTCTGTTCATCAAGGCTGTTTATTTGTTCTTCTACCAGGAGACACTTTCAGTGCATCTGCCTGCTAGAGTTTGACAAACAGGGAGCACAGAGCAGGTGTGTGTTTTTTTTAGTTAAAAAACTAGCTAAATGTGAATGAGTATCTGTGCGCTTGTTAATAATCTGAGTGGTGTGTTTGAATCTAAACACCTGCTTCCACTGTAAGAAGCCATGCAGTTGCCTGATACACTTAAGACTCCTTATTATCTTCAGAGACCATTTCCAGCGGCCCAAAATTCATCTTCATTGCCAAAAACACACACAGACACACACCTCCTTTCCCCGTTTCACCGCTCCCTCCCTTCTTCTTGGCAGTGTCTCCCCCTGTCGGCAGGTGCACGCTCCGGTGGCAGCCAAAGTGCCAACCTGCCCTCCATATGCCCGCCTCCGCAGTGCCAGCTTACTCCTGCCACTCCCCACCGGGATTCAGCTGGCCGTCCCTCTCCAAAATCTGTTCCCGCTCCCTAACACTCATCCTCCCTCACACCCACCCCAAGCGTCTTTTTTTTTTCTTTCCTCCCTCCTTTACACACATGATCCCTCTAACCTCACCGCTCACATGCCAGCTCTCTGTTTGTCTTGCACAAAGTAGTGAAGCATTTTTTGGCAGCCCACCCATTGGAAACACATTCTTTCCTCCTTTGGCCTTTTCTCCCCTCACTTCACACTCAAAGTTCCTTTTGACCTTCCTCAGCTGCTTTTCATTCACCTCATAAGCAGTCTTTGAGGCGTTTTCTTTTTTTTCTTGGGACCTTCTCTGACATGATGCTGAGACACCAGAGCAGGCACACTTGGAGGAGCCAGGACCCAGGCCACATTAATCTGCACAAGAGCGCAGGACGACTGCATGACACGTCCATGCATCATCGTTCAACTGGTTGTAACCTGGGATTTAGGGAAACGTCTATTTCCAAATAGGGAGGGCAATGTTTTGTTCTAGTTACTTTCTCAGTCGATGCTTTTGGTTTCACATCTTTCCAGATGTGAAACCAAAACCCTGACAACAAGCAACAAAATGAGCACAAGCAAACAAAACAACAATTACACTGGTTGCAACAAGGTAAGATAAATCCCCAAGCTTTTTTCATAATTTTGTTAAAGTGGGGTGGATATTATGTATTTTCCAGACACATAGTTCAATTCCATAACACAATAAAGTAACTATGTTAACTTCAGTTGTTATAAAAACACTAAGTATCAAAAATAAATTAGACTTTGCATCATAGCCCATCTGTCTCTTTAAGAACCTCCTACCATTTCAGACACTTCCACTTCAGCATGCTGTCACAACGGAAGGGGTGCTCTGCAGACTGAGCTCCAGGGAGGAGCTTTGTGTAAATAGGCGGAGCTTTGCACCAGCATGTGCTTAGGCTGCTCCACATGTCTACCATAGGAGATTCAAGGATTTCTCAAATAGTACATGAATGAGTCAAAGCAATACCCTAAGTATGATTTTGATCAGGGAAAGACATTATAGCTTGATATAAAGTTAAAAAAAAAGAGTGAACTTGCATAATACTAGGGGTGCAACGATACAGATAATTCACGGTTCGGTTCAATATTTTAGTCTCACGGTTCAATATTTTTTCGAAACAAAAAAGAGAAATTTCAATGCCCTTTTTAACTTGCAATTTCTTGAAATTAATAATAAACATTTGCTTAACCTCAAAAGTCCAGTTTTTAAATTAAATTTTGCTAAAACAGCAAGTTTCTCAGTGGATCTGCGCTCAAAAATGCAGCCTAGGTGGAGTAGTCGAACACAGATCCACTGATCCTTCAACACAGAGCGTTCTAAGAAGAAATAAATAATAATAAATTTTTTAAATCTGTATTGTTCAGTACAAGTGTCTTTGGTACGGTTCGATGCGGGTACATGTATTGTTGCACCCCTACATAATACCCCCCTTTTAATTTAAAAATAAAATGCAAGAGGTATTTATTGAGCAGATGATGCTGGAGATCTTGGGCAAACACAAAAGCAGTTTGTAGAATTCATATTCAGCTTTAGCTGATGTGTTATTTATTTTGTGGTTGCAGTAAGGCTTCCATAAACACGGAGTGATGGAGCCCTAATCCCATGTCGTCTCCTCATTACTTCCCTTCCTCTTGAGGAAGTCAGCTGACTGGCCTGGAGCCATTTATCCGGGTCACAACCATCATCCACCATCCATCATCAACTCTCCACATCTTGCACGCAGCAGCACACAAATTCCGTGTGCCACCGTCATTTTAATGGGATGTTGGACTCAGTCGCTCGCTCGATGCAAAGCCACCATTTAAGGGCGACGGACAGGAAGAATGAACAAGGGAAGATACGTAAGAGGCAGGAGAAGATAGAAAGGGGGGGGGGGGAGTGGGAGACAGAGGAAGAGAGACCTCGCCTTGAGTCATCTCCTGTCATTAACGAGACATGATGAGCTCTCGCCATTCTCCTAATCTGTCTCCCATGATTCAATTCCACTTCCTGTTTGCCGAGAGGATGGCAGCTCAGCACCAATCAGCCACACAAACACGAACACAGACACAACGCAAACAGCGAGATCCTCGTCAAATGAAGTGGAAGACAGAGGTTATTCATTCATTACACCTCTGACTGTACCGCATTACACCTCCTCCTAATACAATGAGGTCATCGGCTGTTCATGTTTAACCCTCTTTAACACTCACGCGCGGCGATACAGGAATTTACAAACTCATCTATAAACACTCCAGCCTCCTCCTCCTCCGGGCCTTAGAGGGAAATGACACCCCACACTGATGATTATCACGACACCTGGCCAAGAGGCTGCGTGTTACAGAAAACTGATTGCAGAAGCTCATCTAAGAAGGAGGTGAGAACGCAGTATGACACGAACTGTGTGAGGAGACGAGTGATGAAACGACGAGGATAACAGGGTTATTGAAGAAATATAAAAGCATCGTCTTTATTCTTTGATTACTAAGCTCTGAAATTCTTTTAGCTAATGATTTAAAAGCACTCGTTTTCAAAAAGCCTGTCCTTACGCTCGGTAAATAAACACAAACTCTTTCCTACAAGGCTGCAGGGTAGGAAAAAAAAAAAAAAAGGAAAGCTTCTCTGTAACGCTTTTCTTGGGCGGTACAGTTCTCCGCGTTCCCCTCCTCTTCCTCATAAATCACAGCTTCACGCGTCCCCAATTACTCAGGAAGTTAGTAAGGATTAGCCCGCTTCTCCTTCTAATCTCATTTATGTGCGTTTTGTGCTTGTTTCGCCACCGCCCTGTTCACTTATGGAGCAGTAAAAAGGGCGAGGAACATTCAATATAATCAGCATCCGTCAGTTCTCAAGCGTGTGTCGATTAGAGGAGTGCAGAAGTTCATTAAAGCTGATAGGTGTGACGACTGAGCTGCGAGGGGAACCGGGGGAAAGGAAATGAAATGTAACCCAACCTTTGCAGCCCTGAAAAGGAAGGTCATGTTCTGCTGCATATTCTCTGTCATATATGTTCATCTCTGCTTTTATTATTTACTCTATAATTCATGAAAAATATATATATAAAAAAATGGATCTGTGTATAAATAAAAAAACACAAGTTTTGTTAGGATTGTTTAATAAAAACTCAAATAACGCCTTGGCTAGAGAGGCATATTTTTTATGCTTGTAAGGAGTTGAAGAAAACTGTAACCACTGTTTCAACTCAAAAGAAATAACTAAAAAAGAAATCCCAGATGTTTGTGTAAAAAAAAATTATCTTCAAAGTGTCATGGTATAAATTAAAGTGGAAATTGAAGTGTCTAACTTAAACATAAATGTCAAGAGGTAAAAAAAATGTTTGCATGACAAATATAAACATTTTATTCCCACGAAAGAAGATGCATTTTATCCCTTCTCGTAGCATTTTGATTTATTGCACCTATTTTTTTTTCCCCTTCATGTTTGAAGTTGTATGCAGTGGGGTAGAATTGTCCAAGCATACAATGATTTATCACCTTAGAATGAACAAATCTTTCTTTTTTTAACCATTTCTTGCCATGTCACATGAATAAATGAAACCGTAAAGGACTAAAACAGTCCACAGGTCAGCATATAGAGAATCAACCTGCAGGCGTCATAGTTTTGTCCAACGTGTCAATACGAGGCGTGCTGCGTCAACTGTCTTGCAGAGACTCAAGGACTCCCAATCGTGCTGCAGGCCAAAATCAATAAAACCTTCTCACCTTAAAAAAAGCTACACTCTATCTTCTCACCTCTTCACTCTTCTCTCCATGTTGGGATTTTTTCAGCACTTATCTTTGCTCAAACAGATGCAAGAACAGGAATTAGGTTTGGAATGTTGTTATTATTTTTACACCACAAGACCAAATAATTCATTAAACAAAAGTTCTCACGCAGTCCACTTCATTTCTCAATCTGCTGTGATGCTGGTGTTTAGAGGGTGGTGAACGTCTGTGTCCTGCAGCGCATTTAAGTGCTTGTAAGTGAATTAATTAATTAAAAAATGAGTTAGAATGTGTGTGAGTGTCAATATGCAATGATGCCTATTGATTGTGCATGTGTGTTGTGTGTCTGCGTGTGTGCAAATTGAGCACCATCAGAAGCAGGGATGGTTTAATTAGAATTCTCTATAGTCTAATTTGATTAGTGGAAGCAAAAGAAGATGAAGGCAATTAGAGCTCCGCTATTTCTGCTGCTGGAATAATGTTTCAATAGAGAGGTGACAAAACACACACACACACACATTTTAACCGCATCGAGTCTATATCCTCGCTGATCTCACATTCCACATAGGGGGTCGTGTCGGAGCACAGAGACGTAACCCAAAGGAGCAGAGGTGAGTGCTCGTCATGGCAGACGAGTGTTTGATGAACACTTTGAACGTGACATTCAAGACCCGCCAAGTGATATTCCCACGTACAGACAGCTGTAAGAAGAACCAGTTAGCAGGTCGCTGCTGCCTCCATGTGTGTGTGTGTGTGTGTGTATGTGTGTGTGTGCGTGCAGTCCCCAGCTGCAGAGGAGCAGAACAAACAAACCCTCATGCAACAACAATGCATTGCACAAACTGCATTGCGTCTCCCTGGTGCCAAACTGACAAGACTACAACAAGGAACACAAAAGGGAGGGAGCGGACTGACTGCAGTCAATAAATCATAGACACCACTGTGATACTAGTGACACTTCCACCCACCACCCCCACCCACCCTGCCCCACACACACTCCCACCTGTTAGCACACTCAGCTGGAAAATGAGTGTGTATTTTCCTGTCTCTTAACGAGGACTGATGAAATATTCCGCCAAAGCGACAAGCAGACAAAAGTTATCTGAAACTAAGAGTGTAACGGAGGAATATATATTAAAAATATACAATGATTATTATTATTAGTTTTATAGATTCAACGATTAAAATAACTGTGTGTAAGGCATTGTAGTAAATCATCTAACACATAAAAAAATCACACATTGACCTCTTTATATTTGAGTTTTTGCATAAATTAAACAAACGTTACGTGCTAAAGAGCTTTAAAGGTGCACATAATTGCTCCATTTGGAAAGATTCATTCTTGACTCTTGTCCAAAAGCTTAGAAGGTATAAGAAAATGAGTCCACCTGGCAAGGCATCACATGAAGTCATTTAGATTTTGCAAGCCAAAGTAACATTGTGAAATAGTATATTGAGAAATCGCTGGTATCGTGACCAACATTTAACCAACGATATGACTGACAGTACATAGAAATCAGAAAAAAAATCAGAAAAAAAATCAGTTATAAAATTGTTTTACTGACTCTCCTTGTTCTTGCTCCAAACTGATGCTGAAAGACTGTTTCAGTCCTGCTACAACTGATGCATTATTAACCCTTTAAGACCTACGGGAGCGCCGGCGTTCCCATTTGCATACCTATTTTTAAATGCCGGTAGAATTCCAACTAAATAAGATAGAGCAATATTTTTTTTTGCATATAAAACCGTAAGAGTTACACTTTTCCAACTATCGACATGTCCCAGAGCGCTTTTTCCTTCCACTGATGAGTTCACAGATTTTAATAAAAAAGGCGAACGCAAAGACATATAAGACAAACCCAGACACAGGGTAAATCCCTATGTTTTATAGATCAGCTTGTTTACAACACTTCCTGGTTTGGATCCCACGTCTTCACAATAAAAGCATAAAATATCATGAGATTTTATTTTTTGGCACGACTACAAACAACAAGCAGTGACGTCATTGTTATTTTTGGATAACTCTTCTCTCTCAAATTTTTTCTCTAAAATATGTAGATACACACAGCCAACACACACTAAACACCACATACACTTATGCAGACACATTTATGGATCCACAAAGACCCAGAGTGAAGAAGTTTTTTCTCTTTGTATAAAGCTTTGGAACTTATATTTATTTATTTTCGTTTTTGCTACCGATAATAAAATTGACAGTAACTGAAAAACTAGGTTTTGCACAAACTCAAAATAAATGTTCTGTGGTTAGAAGGCTTGTGTGCAACTTTTTGTATTGACAATTTGAGGGATGAAATTAGGACATTTTTATATTTACAAAAATAAGTGAAAAAAATCATAAAACAAATCAAAATTGTGTGATTTTTTGCACTTTTTATTGTTTTATTAAGTTGTTATGGGTGAATATCATTTTGAAAGATAAGGATATAATGGTTGTATTGATGTTTTGAACATTGAAATACTCAAAACAATGCCTCTGATGCATCTAAAAATGTAAAACTAAGCTCAGGCGAACCTTTATAATGGTAGGACTTAAAGGGTTAAAGCAACAGTTTACATATAGACACCACCACAAATCAGAGCATTTTGTACATGAAAAAGTCCTATATATGAAGGATATGTTCGGATTACTTTAGGATAGTTGGTCAATAAAGATTCCCAATTCAGTTTATTCACACAAATGTGAGTGTTCATTTCTGGAGCCCCCTCTCCTTCAGTTACTGGTGGTGACTTACATCCAGAGAAGAGCAGCAGGGGGGGTCACAGGTGTGGCGGGTCAGGGTTTAACAGCCGTGGGTTTATGAGGAGGCTAACAGGGCAGCCGGTGAGACACGCCACAGCCGACCTTTTACGGGCCGCGACCGGAGCAGTGCCACCTGCGGACTGGCGTGGAACAGATGCCACGCTGTGAACGGGTCAAAGCTTTTATAACAAGGGCAGAACGAGAGAGCGAGGGGGGGGGGCGAGAGAAAGGGCGAGGGGAGCCAGTAGTCTATCATTGTGACTGCTTTACTGCCACTACTGCCATCTAATGACAGAGCTGTCAGAGCACATGGAGCGGGAGGGATGGAACGATGGCAGCGCTGTGAAGCAGAGTGGGAGTAAAACAGATAAATGGATGCAATGATAGAGTGAAGTGAGGGATAAAAGCATGGTGAGAGGAGGAGAAGGACACAGAAAGATGGGTGACACTTGAGTAGACGCTACCAAAGAGAGACTAAGATCCAGAGGGGAGATTTGTAGGAATTGATCAGAGGAGATGGTCTCTGTTAGGGAAAAGAAAGAAGGAAGGACTTTGTAGTTAATTGGATATAATGATTTCACTGCTGCACAGATAATCCTCTAACACAGTATGGATTCCTCTGCTGGACTTATCAATGGAAGCTCTCCAGTGACTAATGTTACCAGTGTGGGGTGGATCTGCTCAGATTTTCAGGCCACTATATTCAAATTCACCCATAAAACTCAATGAAGGGTCACCTTTAGCTTTTTACCCCAAAACAAGCAGAAAGGAAGCATTAGTGATTAGTTTAAACTCTAATCTAAGGTTTAACCCCCAGCAGGTTTCACACACATATTGATGATGGTGTATCTGACAGAGAGGAGGAAGGATTGTGTCCACCTTGTTGGCTCTCCAGGAACTGGTTTTAAATAAGAGCCAGAGAGGTGCTAAAACAGACCACCTCAACAGGTCGCTCTGTAGTCAGTGCAGCAGCGTTGTCATCACGAGGCTGGGGGTTTGAGCCCAGGTTGCATCAGGAAGGGCTTCCAGAGTTAAACAATTGGCACATTTTTCATGAGAATTTATTTGCAACCCCTGCAGAACAGAGCAACTAAAAAATACATGTATGCTATTTTATAAGCCCTTATATCACTGTCAGTTTCACAATGCACTGTAAGAATAAGGTATTCCCCCTTGAATATGATTTTTTTAAGTATTCTGGTTCATTCCAAACATTCAAACTCTAGCAAGCGCACGAGAAGAGAATCCAAATCTTGAAATGGGCGTAACAGGTGCTCCGAAAAGTAAATGTTGTGAAAATTAGCGACTCAGTCAGTCAGTCTTTTGTGTGTTCAGCTCTGACAAGTGGATTGGATTACAAAGTGAGTGTTTAGAGAAAAAAAAAAAAACCCTCTCAACTTCTACAGATTTTGAGCAGAGTCTGACAGGATTAGTTTTTTTCAGTCCGTGGCCTGTCATAACAAAACGCGAGCTGTTCTTGCTCTTTAACCTCGCTCTGCTCCTTACCTCTGTGGAATGTGGCAAAAACAAAGGTGAAAAAATAAAAATAAAAACTGGAGCAAACATTTTTTTTGTCTTGTAAATTTCATCTCTTCTCCTTTTCCGTGCTTATTCAACAAGTAAACATCGTTTTAATGCATCAATGCAAGGTTCACAGGTAGACAGGAAAGTAAAATGAATGGAAATCATTTTAAGCCCTGCAGAAAAGCACAGGAATGTACCGAGAGAATAATAATAATAAAAAAAAAAAACATAAGGAGAGCAAAAGTGAGGATGAGGCGTGCTGCGAAAGGGGCGACCATGACCCGTCCTCCATTTTGAAGTGCTCTGCTCTCTGGCTCGGCTGCAATGTAAATGCAACTCAAGTTCAAGTGCTTCTCCTCGCCACCTTTATCTCTCCGCTCTCTGTTATTCACGCTTAATACATTTCTTTCTCCACTTTGTCTGCTTTCTTCTCATCAAAAAAAAAAGAACCCCCCCCCCCCCCAACCCATTCCTCTTTATTTAAGCCAACCTTTTTTGTTGTCAAATAATCACGAAGAACTAGCATGTGTCTGACATGGTCTCCAAGGCAACGGCGGTTAAGACGGAAAGGCAGGCAGGGGCTTATTCAGTGGCTGAATGAAAGAAAAGGGGGGAAGAGTAGAAGCTACCCACAGTGTTGGACACGCACACACACACACACACACACACACATAAACCCACAGCGACCTTACTAGATTTGGCCTCTGTCAAAACGAAGACCCTCTCTCTGTGTCTCTAATCTGTGTGGCTCTCCTGCTGCAGGCTAGGTTGGTGTGGGAGGTTTGGGGGATCCCAGGGGGTTCAGTTAACACACACACACACACACACCTCAACAAAGAGTAAAAGGTTATAGTTTTAAAGCAGACGAACAGAACTACAAGCATAAAAAAGGGAGATGATGGAGATAATTGGTTGGTGAACGGAAGTCAAACAGAAAAAGTCCCGAGGCAACAAAACGGGAAACTGAATCAATTTTTTCCCCCAATTTTATATCCTTTCTAATTTCATTTATCATCATCTCCCTTGTAGTTCCTGTTATTTTTTTCTTCCTATATTACTGTTTGTTTCCAACGTGCATTACCTCCAGTCGGCGGAGCACAGCGGTCAGAGGCTTTGACACTGGGAGAAAAGTGCTGCACGGAGTTCTTTGTCCCCGTCTGCAACCCCTGACACAAGCACCTCTGTGTGTCTTTTTTCTGTCTTTATTTCTCGCACAGCAGGCTTTCAGTGGCCTTTAGCAGCAAATATCCATTTCAAAACCCTGCTTTTGAAAAAAAAAAAAAATGAGGTGGGAAGCAAGACCCTGAGTGCGTACTGCAAAGAGAGTACAGGACAGAAAAAAAAGGATAAATGCTGGTAAAATGTGAAAAAGACACCATGTTTTTTTTAAATGATTATTGTGAACTGATGACACCAATTTCCTATGCAGTTTGTTTATATCGCACTAATACTGTGACGAGGGAGATCGAATATTAATTTAACACTGAAAAGTAATCAGATTTTAGTCGACAGGTGTTCCTAGAGCTAATATAAATGAACTGTGCGTTTTGACTTTTTTGATCAGCTGTTATTACGCCTGCAGATCAAAGTTTCACCCTTCAAAAGTTGCACCAGTATAATTAAGACATGTAAAATTGGATTTCTGGAGAGTAAAATAATGTAAACAGTTCATTTTAAAAGGTAAAACAAAAATAACGTGTGGCATTATCTTGACTGTATGCCTCTGCTGTCGACTCACATATTCAGCTATGTTTATTTAGAAAAGGAATACAGAGCCACTACTTTACCTCATAATTAATAAATAAATAAAGCCCCACTTCTGCCTGAAATTTAAAGTGGGTTTGCTTTTGCTCTTGAGCTTGAAAGAATGAAAAATAGAAATATGTAAAAGCAAAAAAAGTATTTTAAAAAACAGTTCAAGTGGCAGAATAATAATAATAATAATGAATAAAAAAGCCAGAAGGATTCATGCTTCAAATTCAAGAAAAGCTTGGAATCTAACAGTGCTGCTGAGTAAATATGAACATATGGGCACATTATTTATCTCTGCTATGTGCCACCTATCCTGCTGAGGGGAGGTGACAGTCACACATGAAGAAAAGCACATATCAGGCAGATGACAACGATCTGTGTGCATAGGGTAACCCAGACAGGAAGTGAATTGCTGTGCATCACATTATGCATCTCTGAGGTTAACGAATGAAAAAAAAATTATAGCAAAGAGTTCTTTTTTTGTCAATTTTAAAGCTAAACAAGCAGTCCTCATGTGAACCAACGATAACACAAACAAAACAACACTTTTTATTATTAAAACACACATTTCTGAACCATTTTCCGTACTGCATACACCTGAAGGAGAGCAGACACTACGGGCCCAAAAAGAACAGTAAATATGTTGTCGTTCTCAGGTCTGTCTCTCTGTCTGATTCTGCATTTATTCTACAGTCAGCCCTTCCTTCTCTCGCCACCCTCTCTTGGCTCTGCTCTCCACAATCAGAGCCCAGTGAGCCGTGACACGCACTTAAGCGCCGACCGGCGGTAACCTCACGCCGCCTTAGCGCTGGCTCACACTTTTACACAGGCACACAGCACCGCAAGCACGTGCACGTCGGCGAGCACGGGCGTAAAGACACGTCGACGTGCGCACACACACACACACACGCACGAGGTACATACAAAACTGTTCTTTTGCCCCTCTTCTCAAACTTGCTGGATAAAACTCGCTGGCTGCCGGTTGTTTACCTGCTGACTCTCGTGCAGGTAAAAGGCTGAGAGGTTAGAGGGAAATAAAAGCGAGAAGCTGCTGTCACAGAGCATTACCAGCACAGGACCTCACATTCAGACCTCAAAACCATCAGCACAAAGACGAGTGTCTCCTAAGATCCACCCCGGCTCTAACCTCAAGCCCCAAAGTGTACTTTATCATCACAAAAACACAGGAAGGCACACAGGAGCTGCAGAAAACATTGCACATTTAGAAAATAAGTCAGCAAGAATATTGCATAAAACACACAAAGAAGTACATTTTTTCTTTTGCATATAACTGACAGTAGCTTACCTGGTAAATAGTAAAGTGGCGCTTTTAGTCCAAACATGTTTACAGTTTCTGTGTCATGAAGCAGAGGCAACTTGTTTCAGACGTGCAGGCAGCAGTCCCGTCCTGGATGACTGAGCGATGGAGGCAGAGTGCCCTCACAGCCACCCAGAAACCAGGCAATGTGTGTGGTGAGGCAGGGCTGGGACTCAGCCTGTCATCCCCGCTCTCTGGTCCTCGCTAACCAAGCGTGAGGCTGGGACCGCCCAGCCAGCCAGGACACAAACACATTTACACACACACACACAAGCCCCTCAGACAGTCACACGGATGCACACAGACAGAGCGGTGCAAGGGTCAACCCCTGAGCACGCCCCCGCTCTCGACCCGCTCGCCCTCGCCCCGGATCCCCTGGGCAAGGGGTCACGCACCCGCTGTCCGTTTGCTGAGCGGCAACGGGGAGCACGCTTCTTCTTTCATATAGAACCCCACCACAACGGGCACACACACCCAGAGAGCCGGGACGGCCGGGGAGAGAAAAAAGAGATGTAGAAGCTCGCAGGTCCAAGTGCCAGGAGGAGGAGGAGGAGAGGTAGGAGGAAGAATAGAACCGGGGCTGGGTAAATCCTGCAGACGAGCACAGTCACCGCTTCCTGGGACGCTCTTTTATCCCTCTATCCAAGAAAGATGATCAGAGGAGAGACAGCTCTGCTTCCTCCGCTACCGCTGCCACTATCTCTCTTTCCCTTTCTTCCCCTCTGATTTTCTCTCTCTCTCTCTCTCTCTCTCTCTCTCTCTCTCTCTCTCTCTCTCTCTCTCTCTCTCTCCCTCTCTCTCTCTCT
>JAUBOC010000043.1:10003280-10027615 GCA_032275365.1 Anablepsoides cearensis
ACAAACACACGTGTTAGAGAACACGGCCAAACGTTCACGCGTGACCTGTCCAGCCTCACACAGCTGTAGTGTGTGAATCCCCAGCAGCTCAGTCCAGCAGCACACATTCACATGAGATAAAACTATAAGCTGTTCAATCCAATCGGCACCTAACCCAATCTGTGACTGCCTCTCTATCCCATACTCAATGTGTGTGTGTGTGTGTGTGTGTGTGTGTGTGTGTGTGTGTGAGTGAGTGAATCTTTGCTGCTACTAATCTGCTGGTACAGTCCCCATCCTCAGCACTGCCCTCATCTCTGTATTATTCTGGGATTAGCTTTAGTGTTAGCCTAGCCGCAGCCTACAGCCCAAGCTGGAGAGAGGCGGCCATCTTTGAACAATGCCTATTGATAAAACACTAAGAGGCTTGATTGGATTAATCATCTTTCCCTTTTTTTCTCCTCCTCTCCAGCTATTCCTTTTTGTTTTCACTTTGCTTTTCTTCTTCTTTTCTGTACTCCTCCTGCCCCCCCCCTCGCAGCAGCTCAATAATACACAGATTTCAGTGTTTCTCTCTGGCGGTGAGATGACGCCGTGAACGCCCCCTTCGCTGGATAACGAGCACAAATAACAGGCTGCCAGTTTACGAGGGCACTCCAAGGTAAAAAGTAAACATCTAATTAAGAGGAGAATCAAATAGCTGCTAACTGCTTCTGTGTGGTTGTACATTTTACATTACAGCATTTAAGTAGGGCCCCTCATTGATGAGAGCACAAACACTGGCTCTGATACTGCCTGATTATAATTACAGCACAGAATTTAATTAAAGGCAAAAGGTTGAGAGGAAAACTGTCACATATGTGGTGGTTTTCGTTTTCCTTTTCTTTCCGTAAAACACGCGAACAAGAGCAGGCAAAATATTCAGAATACAACAGCAGAAAGAAAGGAGTTTGGGGCAAATCTCTACAGATTTGGCCCGAGTTTAGTCGGGGCATTCTACCAAGTGGCAGTCGCTAGCCTGGGCGGCCTTTGGCCTCCTGTCCCCACCAATCACATTCCAGCTCCAACTACGCCAGCGTGGACCCACAGCAACCTTCCCGTCTGGTGCCAAACACACACACACACACACACACCAGTAGCCATAGCTCTACAAACACTGCAGCCAATTCCATTTTCAAACATGGATAACAACCGAATTAAGACTCTGTGATCCTCTGCCAAAGCAGAAGGATGCTCCTTAATGCATTCAAACACACACTTCCACGAGCATAGACACAAACGAACGCACACATCCTCAAACACAAGCACAGGGGGTTGTTTGGGTGGAGTTATCGGTGTTTAGATTTTAAATACTCCTTATGTCTCTCTGTATCACTCGGTGGCTCTTCGTGACATTTCGCTGCTGCCGCGTAGATGAAAGCAAACTATTGTCTCATGCTGATGATGGTGAAGGTGTTTATTGAGTGTATACCTTTTTCTTTTTTGGATGCTTTCAGGGTTTGGAATGCAGAAACAAGGCTGAAAATGAGAGAGTGGCATTTGTGATGAGTAATAAGTAGGAAAGCAGATGCAGTTGGATAAAGTAGATGGGGCATAATAATAAAACTCCTTATGTTCTTCTGTAATTTGTTCATTTTCTCTTTGTAATGTATTCCTCTTTGTTATTTGCTCCATATCATGCTTTTAAATCCTTCTTTTTCATATTTAAATAATCCATTTAGGGTCTATAGAAAGTGGAACTGCAATGCAACTCGTTTTGATGCTGTCTCTTTAAATCAAAACCAGGCGCTTCACACCTCGCCCCCGCCAAAAAAAGTTGATTTTGAATATGTTCCATTAAACAGTTGCAAAAAAAGTTCCTTTTTGACAACATCAGTTGCTTTGTTTTTTGAACATTGCAAGTATCAAAGTTATTTTTGTTGAAAATCTCTCAGCCTAAAGCAAGCAGAAAGTCTTTCACCTGACATTAGAGCTACTTTATCCTATGGAGGCTCAGGCTGAAAAAAAAGGCCTTCCAAGAATAGTCTTTTCTTGCTCTCTTCTCCATCTTTTCTGCAGATTAATCTATCCAGCAGCCGTATAAATCTCTGTGCTCACTGTGTTGAAATGCTCCATGCGTCTCATTTATGTATGACAGGAAAAAAAAAAGGAGAAAATCTTGCTAAACCTCTTAAAGCGACTCGTTGGCACAAAAAAAAAAAAAAGCCCCAATTGGGCTAAATGCAGCTCTTTGATCAGTGAACGGCCAAAGCTAAATTCATGTCACACGCACCACCTTCGGCCGGAGCGGGAACAGCAACGTGTGAGAAATGAGTCTGAACGGCGGGTTTATCCCACCCAGTGGCATGTTTTGGCGGTTGTGTGGCTTGTTAATGTGTCAAGATCGTTTGAGACTGAGGTCAAAACATTTCTCCTTTGCTAAAAGAGAAGGGGGAAGATGGGATCAAGGAACACTGAAAGTGGGGGTCGAGGTGGATTTGAAGGGTTCTGCTGTAACCATGGTGCTGCTGAGCCTGGTCACTGTGGGAACAGACCCTTTGCAAAGAGTTTTTTTTTGTAATAAAGGGGAGGGCTGTTACCCCGAGATGTCCTGTGTCAGAGTTCACCAATCTCACCAAACAAACCTTGGTGCTACTAGACGTCTTGATTAGCTCTGGTTTAACACGGCTTGAAAAAGTATTTTGGCTGAAGCTTCATTAATTTACTAATAATAAAGCATGAATATTCTAGACAAGAAAAAAGCTATTTTTTATGAGTCTCATTTTTCAAACTTTTTAGTATCTTATTACTCTTCAGATAAACATGTGTTCACTCTTCTCAAGCAATTATAAAATAAGAAACTTATCTAGAGCATACTCTGTTCTCATCCAAGAACTGATTAACACCACAACCTGCTAGATGGAAATGCATCTACTTCCCTCCTCTTGGCAGCCCATCCCGAGTGTGTATAAATCCTTCTTGACAGTTTGATGCAAACAGCTTGTGTGTCATAGCAGGGCCCTCTCCCATTGGTTAAAGATGATGATAAGTCTTCCAAAGAGTTGCTTTTCCCTCATTCTTGCTTTAAAAAAACGGACATGATGAAATAAACCCTGTTCTGCATCAGGATTTCATTATTGCGAAATTTGCTCCATCGGTTTCACTGAGCGGATCGGCAAGTCCCAATCTGAGATTTCAAGTTTTCCTTGAAAGCTGTTGGATGTTTGGCTTGAATAGTTTAACATTTTCTGTTTCATCTTCTGTTTTCATCAGCAAACAGTAATAAAAAGCCGTCAGACACTTTGACATGAAACATTATTCCAAACAGTAGTAGTGTTTCCTTTGAAAATGAAAATGTGAAAATTACAATTTCGAAAATAAATTTGCTCAATGGAAACTCGTCAATTTAAAAAAAACTACTGTTTTTTGACAAAATGTTTTTGCGCTATAGGATGAGGTGGTTTTTCGGCCGTATTGAAATTGGTGTATTTCGCAAAACTGCAATGGAAACACTTTTTTCGCATCACGGGAGTCACGTGATCAAGAACCGGCTGTTTCTACTGGCGAAAAGACGATGAAGAGAAAAAGACAACAGGAAGTAGTAGTAAAATCGCCAAAGTTGTAAAAGAAAGTAGTAAACTCACCAACTACAATTTCCCAAAAACGTCATATATATATCCGCTCCCAGGTATAAGGGGCTTGTCGCTCGAAAGCCTCGATAAGATGCCAACGTCTCCTCTGATCACTAGTGTTGTAGTAGCAACATGCTTGATTGTTTACATCCACCGCGTGAATATCGCGAGAACAAGCGTATTCACGCGTGATTTCAATGACCTTTCTTACTTAATGGAAACACCGCAATTGCGAAACTGTGTTTTTTGACATTAACAAAATATCGACAAAATTTTGCGCACATTTGTATTGGAAACGCAGCCAGACTGGGATTGTATTGTCAGCTGTCTGCTGCAGGTAAGATACTGCAGCAGATACTAGATGACTGTTGATACTCCACAAAAGAGCACTTCAAAAAACTATTTCAACTATCCATAAGAATAAAAGTGAATCAAACAAAGTAGACAAAAATGAAACCAATAAGGTTAAACAAAACTTCCAAACTGATCTTCGACTCTGCCATTGTGTTCTATGTAAACATATTAGAATCACAGGGGAATTTCAAGCGCCCTGGATGTCTTATATTCCAGAGTGTCATGACACAGATGCCTAAAGACACTTGCCATGGGCTCTTAGCTTCGAAAGTTACACTACTGACTGTTCCAAAAATACTGAACACGTCAGTATTTCTGATCCACATTCAAAAATAACGATCTCATAGTCTAACCCCCTTTTGGTGTGGGAAAAACTTTTTTATTTTGCTTTTAAATCAAAAGCTTATGGCCAGATCTATGTATGTTTTTTTGTCTCCACCATGCCAACAGCATTACCATTTCCAGTATGAACCCACAGTTATTCAAAAGCTTTGATTTAGATGTTTGTGTGACTGATTTCCTGTCTTTGTCGTCTAACAGCTAAACTGATTCTGTCAAAGGCAGGCAGGCACGTTTCGCAGTGACCACTGTAGCAGGATTTACAGCACTCTTCACCAATCACACCCTCAATTAGATCCACAGAACAGTCTGTGCGTGTGTGTTTATGTGGGTGTGTCTGTTCAGTTGTGTGTGGTTAGAGTGATAATAACCACCATAAAATAGAGTAGAATTTAGGGGCTATAAGAGAGTGCTGCAACACTTCGATTTCCCCTCTTGCCATGATGTCACTGAATTTATTGCCGGCTCTTGCTTGAAACCATACCTGCCGTAAATCAGACTCACAAAAAAAAAAAAAAAAAAAAAAATCATCACACAAGCGCTGCTGTCTGTTTGTGTCTGACTTATGACGAGGAGCGAAGGCAAAGAGGGATTGTGATGAAGAGGAACCAAACAGAGCATGGAGACGGGTGACGGATGGCTCTACTCATTCAACCAGGCCCGTCCTCAGACGAACATGCACTCAGGCAACACGTCGCTCGGTCTGAGCCTCCATCTTCCTGTGCTGCTCTGCTGTGACAGATAACTAACACCGTAGCACCTTGATGTGCCGATAGTACCCCGGCAGACCAGCGGCGCACGCGTGATCTCGGGGATGATAAGGCGGGCTGTTGCACACCAGCAGGGGAAGAAACGTGAGTCGTGGGCCGACACTACTCTGGCTGTGTGAGGAATGAAGATAATAGAGGAGGGCTCTCTCCAAGTCGAGCTGGGAGCGGTGGCAGGGGGTGTGTGTGTGGGGAGGGGATGGTGGTGACCAGAAGGGAGAGTAATTGCCTCACCACACTCAAGGTGCTTGAAATGATCTGTGACCTGTTCCAAGTGTGTGCGCTCGGAGGGAAGGGGGCGAGAGACATATAACGCGCAGGAAAGCCACGGAGCTGGAGAGAGAAACGAGTGTTGCAAATGCCCATTTCCTGCCGCTGTGGGGTCATGCTTGAGCCAGGGAGTGTGGGATGGAGTGGAAGGTGGAAATAACGGAGGGATAATCTTGTCTGAGCTCTAGTGAGAGAGGGCAGGGGGCTTGTTATGAGAAAATGAAAGGGGAAAAGGTGGAGGAAAGGAGAGCCACGGGCCATTAGAGACACCTCGGCTGCACATAATAGGAGGTAGAGCCGAGAGGGAGCGAGCAGCTCGGAGGAGCTGAGGCGAAAGATGAAGCAGAGGTGATATGTTGTCTGAGCAAAAAGAATAACAGTCTTAAAACAAAGCTACACGTGCACATAGCATGACCTCGTATAACATGAGATCCGTTTTCTCAACATCAGTGCAGTATGGTGGTACCAGAGCATCACAGTACCAAAACATAAAATAAATCCTATAAAAGAAACTGCACAGTAATGAGAGTTTATTTCTTTAATTTGCACTACAAAACCTGTAAAGAAATACTGTGATGAGAGCAGCTTAAACTCAGCAGATGATTTAAAGATCGTGCTAATTATTGATGTCATCCAGCAACATGTGGAAACCTTTTTCACACTCTTCATTGTGTAAAACAGCAATAAATAAAGATGAAGTACTCTGAACTGGTTCATGCTCATTTGTGCAAACTATGAGTTGGACTAGTTTTTTGTGAACTGGTAACTTTCACCACATATTAAAAGGGCCCTGACCTCAATCTGAAACCTCACAGTTGACGCGCGGTCACGTGGTTGTTCAATATTTGTTTTTTGTACACACTTTTCATAGCTCCTGAGCTCATGGGAAACCCCTCCCCCTGCGGTGTACATCACTGCATGGGGGTTCTTACCACTGGAGTCTACACTGCAGGAAAAAAAAAAAGTCAATAATAGCAGATCTTTAACTCCTTTTAACCTTTGTCATTATTATGTTCATAAATCTGTCCCGATTAGAGCTCCACACTTTTCTGCAGGTTGATTCCTCCGCGCACGACTGTTTTATCACAATCTGTGAGTTTCTGGCCATTTGACTATCTTTATAAATATCTGCTTTTGGATACAACAGGATTCTGAAAGCAGGTAATTCCTTATGTGGACGGGGGTGAAAAGTTATCCCATCAGATTGCGGCAAAAAAAAAAAAAAAAAAAAAAAAAAAAAAAGGGGGAGGAAGACTCGAAGCTGCGAACAAAATGATGCAATTTTCATCACGTGGTGGCCTTTACACAGCACCCCAGAGCTGGAAATTGCAGCAAATCTGAAGATCTCTGTACTGATTTTGACTATGTCTTTTATAAAAATAAACACAGACTGGATTAAACAGCGGAAACAACTATGAATTTGCACATGTTGCGTTTCCCGTCTTTTATATTTAATAATATTTTGGTGGAATGACAGATTAACAGCTTAAATAACATCACTGACTCAGTGCCATGAAGTTGCTAAACATTCTTTAATTTGCAGTGATGATTTGGTGAACGTTGCTATAATCCTACTCTGCCTTATAGATAAAGACACTTAGGTTGTCAGATGTTTCCCAATAGTTCCTTATTTTACAGGTTTTAGTTTTATAAATGTGGTGCCGGTACTAAGTTTAGGGTTGATTTTCAGCTGGGAGTCTAAAAAAAAATCACTTTAAGGGGTTAAACCAGCTACAATTGTCTGGCATCCCTAACTACAGGAAGTACTGAAGGTGTATCTGCAAACAAGAATAAGATTTGAAGCAGAAGAAGAAAAAAGAAAGCTCTGCTCTCTTTCACAGTCATAAAACCTAATTTTCTGTCTTTCTTTTTCTCTTTCCATTCCCATGTTGTAACGGCACAAAAAGTCTAATCAGTAGGCATCTACTGTCCTATAACCCTTTATTCATTCCCTCCCTCCTTAATGCTCCTCCGATTCACTTTCATTATCCCTCACTTACCTCTGCGCTTCGTTTGCCCAACTGTACTCTCCACAGCATTTACTGGGCTAATTAATGAGGCAAAAGGTTGAGTGCTACTCAGCTGAAACAACTCCTCCATTGTTTCTTGCACACATGGATAACTACTTGATGAAAAAAAGAAAAAAGGGAAAAAAATATATAAATAAATATATAAATAAATAAATAAAAAGGTGGGAAAGTAAAATGAAGGAGCAATTATTACCACAGCAGCAGGAGTACCAGTTCAAGATGATTTAATGACCTTTTTGCAACCATCTATGACATGTTTGTGGAAGTGAAGCTTTTGTCTGTGACTCCCTTTACTGAAAATATAGTTTGATTATGACCACAGCAAATGTTACACTTCTTTAAAATGCAGAGTCCATTCAATGATAAAAAAAAATATATTAATTAGAGCAAGTTTTAGATGGACGATGAAAATTACTGGAAAGAAAAGGCAGAGAAAAAAAGAGACGAGAAGATTTAAAGAAAGACCAGGTGAAAAACAAGTGCGGTGAAGCTGCAGGAGAGTAAAAAGCAAAGCTCTTATTAAGAGGCTGGGCAGAGTAAAATGTCACCTTATTATCAGAACAGAAAGGCTGGCCACACTTTCTCCCTGTTATCACAGAAACATGATACTCAATGCATTTTCAGAAAAAATGTGTGGGTCAGTCAGCATGAGGGCATCACAAAGGCAAAAATCACTTCTTATTATCTGCTTTCTTTCTGAGACTTTCTTTCCATTTTAATGTAACAAGTTTATAATTTCCCGTGCAACATACAAAAAGGAATTCTTGCGCAAGTGTTATAATCAAATATTTAAAGTTGGATACTAAAGTGATCTGAATAACTGATATTTTTGCTTTTGTCTTGGTATAATAAAAACTAATTTGCTTTCGTCGCTGATCAAACTGAAACAAACATCCCACGCACTCTCTTTCAAATTATACAGTAATAGTTATTAGAAAAAAAAGCCTAAAAAGGTAATTAAAAAGATTAAAAAACTGGTCCTGAGTGTCATTTTTTGTGGAAGTGGAAGTCTGTCATTGATTGTGAATGAGGAATTTTTTTAAAAAGCAATAAAAAAATGCAACTTTTTTGCTTATTATTAAAAAAAATAATTCAAAGACTTTGAAAACTGGCTTTGATGTAGGAAATATGCCAATCAGGAAAAAAAAGCTTTGTTAATGCTTTAAAACAAACAACCGTCAGTAAGGATAATCACTTTATTGCTCAGTATGCTTTTTCTTTTATACTTTAATTTGCATTTTACACATCTGAAAGAGGAAAGTGTTAGCTCAAAGCAGAAACACAAACTGGTTACCAAACATTTAAATTTACAGTAAATGACAGTTCAGTCTCAATGAATTTACTATCAAATCTATCCTTCGGGTATTGGAGGTATTTATTTTCATGCATTTGCCTTATTTGTGATCTGAAAGAAATAGAACACGATAAATCAGTTTTACATACCAGACAAGCTGCAAATGTAAGGGTTAAACAATATTATCTACGGATGTCAATAATAGCAGATCATTAACTCTTTGTAAGCTTTGTTCTGTTACATTCCTTCTAAATGTAAAGCATTAATAAACACTTGTACTGTATGTCCCTGCCTTGCCTCTGTACTCTTTTTATTAATACAGAGTTTCAAACGGACATGGACTTGCACAGACTACAAGGCTAAACACATATTTGAGTGATTGAACCAGACACACAGACAATAATGAACAACTGGCTGTAAAAATGTTTTTTTTTTTTTTTGTATAACACACCACCGCAGCAGCTGAGGCCAGATATTGCTGTGCTTTTGTGTGTTTGCCTGCAGCAGATCTATGTGAAGTATATAAAGGCTATATTAGTTCTGAGACCTCGAAACAGTATGTATCAGGTGCTCTGTTCACACTCGAAGAGGAGCTGAATTTAGCGGACATCGTTAAGTAAAAAACATTTTATTGCTTTGCTTTTTTGAAATAGTCATTTAAACATATGCAATGATTTTTATTTCCCACTTTGGTCTAAGCCCTGCTCAAACTGACTGTTAACTTGTCAAATTAGTTGGTTTTCTGAAAAACATTTTTTGATTGTCAGGGTTACAGATGAATGAACCCTCTGAGTCATTTCCTCCCAACGTTTTTTCCTTCGTACTGCTCCCTCGTTTGGTTGATCTCTGCCGCTCTCTGTCTCATTTACACACACACACCTACACACACAAACATGCAAATTCACAATACATCCAGGAGCCATATGGATGCTGCTGGTGCTGCTGCAGGAGCTGAGCACCGGGGAAGGTTATTGATGTTTGCTCTCACAAAGCCAAGGTCTAGGCCATGAATCGCAAACTCCAGCCCCCACTGGTCTCAGACATTAGAAGCCTCCGATAAGACATGAAGGATTGCCTGCATTATAGGAAAACAGCCTCACTGCATCACGTTCTACCAGCCTGCCTTGCCAATATCCATACCACACACACACGCACGCGCGCGCACACACTTATGCACAATGTTTCAACAAGATTTCTCATGCATCGAGCAAATGTTTGTGTTGCCATCATGAAATAACTCCTGTGATGTAATTGAGGAAGAGACAGTAGTGTTTGCAGATCTGAGGCTGCAGTAGGATCTTCAACAGAAGGAAAAAAAGATGGGAGAAGCAATAAAACATATTGTATTGAACTAATGCGCCAATAAAAACTGCAAAACATGTAGGCCACAAGCAGACGTAGAGAAAGGCTTTATAAGAATGGAGCTAAAAATAGTTCTTCCATTTTTATCCAAAAACCTAAATTCATGTTTTTTTGCTCTCACACACGATTAAACTGTTTTCTGACTGAGTTGAAAGCTGCTAAAGACACATAGGAAACTCTAAATCAATTGTAAAAACAAAACAAGCAGACATTCAGCACCCAGTGTGCATAAAATGAACGGTCCTGAATTTAAAAGCATCCCTTTTACAAGCAATAAGCACGACAAAGTTGTTCAAAGGCCCCGAGCACAAATACGACCACACAGCATCATCAAGCAGGCCATACCTTCGACCTTTGCTCCTCGCATTGATTTAAAGGTCAGAGGTCATGCTCTGGTGACAGTCTGGACTCCTGCCTGGATCCTTAAGGGCATCAGAGTTTAAAGGTCAAGCTGCAGCCTCAGAAAACAGAAGACATGTGGTCCAAAGCCATCCATTACGATCTACAACCCCTGGATAACAACCAGCTTTAAAGGCATCTGACCCTTTCACCCTGCTGGCACACAAAAACGCAGTCCTGCACCTGAACCACCAGCAACTTGAGCAGCAGTTGAGACTACTAAAGGCACTCTGAACAGAGACGGAGGCAGAGGTCACTGCGAAGCACTCATTTCCATGCCGTTTGGGAGGAACCGCTGTTGTTTTCTTTGAGGCGTTACGGAGGTAGCTAAGCAACGACGTCAATGAGTCTGCAAAGTTCTGAACTCCGAGGGAGTTGGAAACAAACCCACAAAGCCAGAGAAATGACGTGGGCCTGCATATTGCATGAGGTGCATCAATCAGCGCGTGTTTTTGAGCCTCATTTTATTTTGGAGGCAGATGTAATGTCAGAAAACAAGGTGTCTCCTGATTGTTGGTGCTGATTACATCTTGATGGCTGTAGCGAGTGTGTGCGGCCGCAGAGGAGTTCTCGGCTTCACAGCTGTGGATTACCCACACTTTTAGCACTCAGATGATTTTTTTTCTTTTCCCCCAGCAGATTTTTGTCATGGAAATGTGTGAGCGGAGCTCTGATTGTGCTCCTGATGGACCCGGGTGTCATGCAGGAGCGCAGGAGCACAGAAGGTACAGTCGCTGGCCTGAAAGTACACAGGGAAACACACAAACCCTCATTTGATCACATGATCGCGATCATCAGCGCCAAAGCTCCTTCATTATTTAGTCAGAACCACTCTGTTCGGTGTTTAAATTATTGAGGAAGAGTATGTTCACACAATCCCTCGCTGAAAGGTAGTACAAAGGTTTTTGGAAAACCCACAACTCCCACACACAGCAGCCACGAAATGTCTTCCCTTTAACTTTCTCTTTTTTTCCTCTACCTTATTTATAACTCCTCCTATCCTCCTGAATAAAGCAGAGCAAGAAAAAAATCAGCATGCTCCGGGTTAGGTAACTAATGCGACGCATATTTCAGCACCAAATTTGCTGAACAGAACAGCGGGGAGCAGTTTGTCTCCCTCCTTTTTTCCCCCCTTTTTGGCATCCTGCGGGCTCAGAGAGGCAAACATGCAGTCAATAGGACAGAGACACCAATCCAGGATGCAGATGGACAGGCAGACAGGCAGATGGGCCAAAGGGAAAGATGGACAGATTCTCGCTTGCTGTTGGACGCAGCAGCACCCAGACTATAGGCCATGACCATCCCACAGTTTGCCTGTCTCGGCAGTGCAACTCGTTACCCAACTAGCTCCCTGCTTCTCCTAACCTCACCTCCCCCTGCTCGCCTCCGAAACCTTACACACACACACACACAGAAACACGCGCACATATATGTATGACACATGCAGAATTCCCAGCCCCCACCCACAGAGGAGAGGCTCTCCCTTCAGGAGCGCGGTGACTATTCCAGGGACCAGACAGGTGGTGGGAGCAGAGCGGGCACGCGAACGCCAGCCCACTGCCAAGGGCTCCCTGCCAGCTGGCACCCAGTCAACAGGCGCGTTCGCTCAGCGAAGAGCACGGTGCACACACGAAGATAACGGGCCCAAACACACGTCCGCCTTAATGTTGTTGCGAGGACCTTTTTTTTTTTTCCCCCGCCACAGCGTCTTCTAACGCTGCACAATCCACCTGATGAGCCAAGGACGGAGCACAAAAGAAAAGCTCCAAACCCTGACAGCATGGGTGTCTAATAGCATCGCACACGTGCAAATACCGAACCAGGAACTACAGGAAGAAATGAGTGTGAACAGGTGCAGCATGATTTATGTTTTTCTCCGACAGAAGCAATTATACTATATGTATACATGACACTGTCAGTAAACAGCTGACAGATATCCTCATGTTGAATCAAAATCTCTGCAAATCACAACTATTTACTCATATCTATGCTTGATTTAAACATAATCAGAACATTGATTTGATTCATTATTACACTAACTTTAGAATTTTAATGGAATTTAGTGTAAATATCATTATTAGTTCTGATTTAGGCAATCTGAATTTTAATTTACTGTGTATGAAATGTAAAAGAATACATCTAAAACAGTTATCTTTAGATAAGCTGTGAATATTTGCAATGGTAAAAATAATATTTAACTTCAAGTGGCTGTGTGCATATCCTTCAAATAAAAAATGTCAAAGAACACATCTTTGTATTTAAGAAACTAGGCATAATACACATGATTTTAACCACTTTGTCACATAACCTGCATATTTGGCTCAGCCAAAGTGAAACAGGAAGTGACATCAAAGGGGAACCCTTAAAGAAAAGAAACTCCCTGGTCTTACTGAAATAATATTATTTGAACTCTCTTTTTCATTTCTCTCAGACAGTGACTCAAAACAATTGAAAGAAACATCAGATTCTTCTCTACAGTCTGTCTTGTTAGTTGTAGCAGTGCTCTGTTGATGTTCAGACATTCCCCTTCGACGTCACTTCCTGTTACTTCAAATGCAAAAATCTCAACAGCTGTTCAACTCAGCAATGTGACATTTTATTGGAATATGTTATCAGTGTTATTTTCTCAAACATGCATGTATATTTATTATAAAAATTTGATGTCACAGGCATGTTAAATCCTCTGAATGTTAGATTGCTAGCTAGATTGTTACTTTGAAATGGATTTTAAGAACTTAAAGTGAAAAAGGAAAACAAAAGATAAATAAAATAAATTAATGGATTAACTAATGTTGCATACCCATCACATAGATTTTTTAACAGTAAAATACATAATTATTTTTTTAATTCAACTGAGTTTTTAATAGCTTAAAAGAGTCAAATGCTGTAATCATACTACAAAAACAATAATTCTTTAAACTCATTTTCAGCGTGACAACACGTGTCTTTTTAAAGTTTTGGCGCCAAGATCTGATTTTCTTAAGGACTGAAATGTCACAAAGGACATCATTTCAAATTAGTTGTCTGGTGGCAAAACTCTTGCCCCATGCAGAGACGTCCATACCCTTTCACACATGTCACTGGCAGATTTTACAGCATGTGCGCCGATCACCATATGCCAACTAAAAGCCAGGCCCGATGTCTCTGACAACAGACTAGCTCTGTATTTGACACCCACACGCTGTGACATCTCACTAATCGGAGATAGATTTTCCACGTTACAAATCCTTTTTTATAGGCAGTTATATTTACACACTGAAACGTTCTACAATTCTGAATAACTCAGTGGGGGACTTTATACTTGTGACCACAATTTTTTAGGGTGCACCTTTAAGCACAACACTTTGCATATAATAAATATTAATTTAGATATCTAAAAAACAGGTCATGTGAAAAGGCTTCAACAGTTAATATCTAACCTGTTGTGGATGTTTCTGTCAGTAGGATTGATGGGGGAACGGCTTGTCTGGTTCAAAACCAAAGTGGAGCACTACTTTTTTAAATAAATAAATAAATAAATAAATAAATAAATAAATAAATAAATAAATAAATAAATAAATAAATAAATAAATAAATCCAATCTACAAGAGATTCATATTTGTTCATTTTTTTGTCATTTCTTATTATTTGCACAAAACCACTATGCTATTTGAGAATGACTAGCAAAAGCAGCTAGCTGTAGCACTTCCAATGCAGTTTGTGAAATTGCCTGAAGAATCCTCATATTTCTACCAAATGTGAAATGAAAAATGTAAGTAAGTATAAACATTTATAGAATAGCAAGATTAGAGTAATTTTAGAATGACATTAATTTATTTTGGTCTTGCCTATAGCTAAGGCTGCATGATATTGGAAAAAAAAACACTTAAATAACACTTCAAGCTATGCTGTCATATTTTGCTGAGGAACCTGCACTGATTGTACCTTTTTTTTGTGCGTGTTACAAGGATGTTTTTTGTCTGTTTTCGAGTTATTCTTGTTATCTTTTATCGTGCTGGAACCTGAATAAGTTTCCTTCTTTCAAACCTTCCTTCTTTTTACGATAAATAAAGATAATAACTATAACACTTTTAACGTGTTGCCTCTGTGTTGAGCTTAGTTTCTGTTTCCATCAGCTTTCATGTTTAACTGTATTTTACCTCTTTTCCTCCTCATTTTTCTTAAAATCATCAAATTACAACAAAATGGAAGTATGTTTTTACATTTTTTTTTTACACGTAGCTGCAGTGGCAGCTGATTCTGCCAGTGGAAACAACCCATCAAAAAAAACCATAACACACGACCATGGTTTACACGTTAATTTAATTTGCCTCCTGCATCTTAGGACCTGCATTGTGACAGAACATCACGTCCAAACTATCACGTTACGTGTGTTTGAACGAATATTTATGAGTCGGTGCAGACCATAGTTATAAAACTCTATTGCAAAACATTTCTTCATGATAAAACTGGTTTTTCTATCCAACTCAAACATAAAAACTGACATGACTGCTGCTCCGCTCCTCCTTTTGGAGACAATATCTTTTGATAAAGAGGGTGTTCTTCTTTGGTGACAGCTGAGCATAAAATGTCATAATACCGTTCTTCAGCAACAATAAATCTGACAGGACATCTACAGGCGCTTTTCTGAGGTGGAAGGAGAATGTTTTGTAGCTTTACTAATTCATACGCTGCTTCCACGCTGATACACAGCAACAGAGGACTGGACCTGACGTGCTCAGCAAAACACGGCAGCGACAGCCAAGGTCTTTGTAGAGCGGGTACGATGCACACCAGTACACACCCAAGATGGAAAACAGCTTCTCAATCAGCAGTCTTTGATTTAATAGCAGCCCTTTTATACTCTCGCAAATCTTATTTGTTTCCTCTGTAGGTTTAAAGACGCTATAAAGTATAAGGAGTGTCTAAGAATGCCCTGTGAAAACAGACATTTATATTTATAGCTCAAAATATCCAACCTGTATCTCCTACACACACTCACACACACACACATCACTGGGCAATAAGCATGTAGACGTAAGCCAGTAGGAGGGAAGAAGGGGGTATAACTGTTACAAAACTAACACCGCTTAATGGCTCTCCTGTTTCAGTCAGGAGCCTCTTTTATTGGAGTTCTTAGTCTTTGCTCTGTGAATCGCTCCCTTTTTTCAGGCCTCCCAACCCTCCCCACCTCGTCCTGCTCTTCAGAGAGGTCCTGTCCCGGGCAACAGAACTGTGGCCAACCTTTAACCCCGCGCTCGCTAATTACAGTACCATGGAGACACTTCAAGTGCCTCGTCGCGTCCCCAGCACCGCACAGGGCGAGCGCATGTGCACATACAAAGCAAGGCCCACACTTGTCAGAATGCAGCAGCTCTGACACGCCGAACAGACAGAAGTGCACACATGTGCAGAAAACTTTCCCTCTCCCCCTCTCTCTTACACACAAACACATTGCTTGCTCTAAAAAGTCATTTAATTAGGGCCTCTTTTCAACCTGGCATGGTAGCGATCCCTCTGACCCATCTATTACAATAAGCCCCCCCCCTTTCCTCCTCCTCTTCATCGCCGCTCCCACTTATCCACCGAGTTTCCCTTCTTCCCCCTCCACTTTTGTCATTATTGTTCCTCGTCTGTGTTTACAGAAGAGAGAAAAGCGAGCACAGACACAAAAGCTTCCCTTTTCAATCTCGCAGCCAACAGCTCCTCTTCTCTCTCTGGTGGTAGGGTGCACTCTCCCCTCACTGTGGGGAGCTGGACATTTTGACACCTCGATGCTGGAAACTCTGGATAGAAATGACATTCTGCACATTGCCTTAAGAATGTGTGTTTTTAAAGCCCCTGTCAGTGGAATTAGGAATAATGCAGGGTCGGCTAAGTCCTGTAAGTTTATCTGTTAAGTGCTCCTGTCAAACACGCTTCTTTGTTAAAGGTTCATGACAGTAACAGCAGAGGTAAAGTTAGATTTATAACAGTACAGCAGAAAAGATTTTGATTTATTAACAAGTGAAAAAAAAGATTTTTCATGTATCACCAATTGGAATAACTTACTAAAAATGATGACATTATTAGTTAAACTTTAAAATATGAGTATTTTATGCACTATTGTCTGTATTTTGGTCATACAACAGTGTGGATCAGCCATTAACACTGCACTCCATGTGGCCTCAGCTACAGATCAGAAGTCCATTTGCTTTGTCTTTTTTCTTTTAATTTTCCATGTCCTGAATAACGGAGGATACACAGAAAGTCGGTGGCGGACCAAATTGATATTAAAGTTACTCAACCAATAAATTACTTTTAACATGTTGCTTTGTTCCAAAAATAAAATGTTTTAATGAAGAAGCATGTCAGATAATTGTTTAATCGGCTCTGATTGCACAACAACCTCATAATCCACATGCTAACATGTAGCATCCATGTTTAGCTACTTCTGTAAACAGCGAGCTGCATGTGACATTGTGTCGTCTTCTGTTCGAACAGGTCGTTGCATTTAAAATATAATCAGACCGTTCACCCCGAAAACATTAGACTTTTGTAAAAACATTTGGAGTTGAGCAGTGTGTTATAATTTAAAGCCAAATGAGGAGAGTTGAGGCTTTAGGTCATTCCTAAACGATTGCACAATGGTCTGACCTTTGAACTTGCTCCACTTACTGAGAGAAACTAGATCTATTATCTTCAGAACCTGAAACAGAGAAGCAGAACATGACATGCTCAGAAAAGCCTGATGTCTGAGTTGTAGTTATGTTTTTGTCGATCTGAGACGCGTCAAATTGCAAAATGCTCAGGGGATCAAGGCCGACTGAACTGAGAGCACATGTGTCGTGTTTATCAGTGAGTGTTATCAGTGTGGAACAGGTGGAAGACTCTGGCTGCTCGTCTCCAGACCAGTTTCAAAAACAAATTACATTTTCTTTACAAAGAGAGGCTGACAGATACTGCAGTCTGAAGAACAGCCACAGCTGAACTTAAAGGAAAGTGATGTTATTTCAAAGCGTAAAGATGGATGAGCTAAAGATGGTGGACGAGCAGAGTCCTTGTGGTGCGAATAAACAAAATTATGCATAATAAAAAAATCAAAAGCTCAGCAAAACGTAAAGAAATATTTAAAATACATATAGTTTTTTTTACAGAACACCAGATAATCAAAAAACAAAAGCAAGATAATAAAATGTTTCCCAAACACATCAAAACAAAGAAAACTAATTTCACAAAACATAAAGTATAAAATATTCAACATTTCTGCATATTGTTACAAAAATGTTATTAAAAAAACTTAGGTGAGTTTTTAGGTTTAAAAGTGTAAATGTACTGATTTGAAAGGAAGTGGGATTTCTTTTATCCACATCCAAAAAATGCATTTCCTAACCTTTACTCTAAAGCCGTTTTCCGTAGTTATTAATGTTTTTTATAAAAATCGTACTTATTTTTTTTCTTTTGTCCATGCATCAATTATTGTTCTGTTTGGTATAACATTTTGCTTCAGCTCCTCAAGGCCAGTTTGGTGGGTGGAGGAAGAATTCTGCCACAGAAATCACAGACAGAAGCAAAGAAAAATGATAAAGAAGATTTATTACAGAGAAACAAGAGGCGAGGGTCATAGTGGAGAGAGAAATGATGATGCTGTGACCTAATTTGATTCAAAGACGGACCCTTAATGATCAGATCTAGATGTTACGCTCACTTCTTCTCTGTTTTGCAGGCAGGAGAACGAGGATGAGAATCCCTCACAACACTTGTGTGCGGCGGACATGGCATCCATTATGCATGGCCCGCACGCACCGTCTCTTTACATGGGTCAGTGCCACATACACGTCCACACGTTTACACGCTTGTGTACAGGAGAAACAAGTCAGCAGATACAAAGAGGTGTGTGTGCATGTGGCCACGTGGGCCACACACAGCACCTACAGCTAAAACCATCGCTGTCCATCTCTGTTAACAAGCGTCTCCTTCTTCCTTTCATTTTATAGATAAAAAAGAGGGGGGGTGAAGATATGGAGTTTAGCACAAAGGCAAGGAGGGTGAATTTGTGCCTCCGCAGAAAAAGAAATGACTCTTGAATGATTCATACTTAAAGATCAAGAGGAAATAAAAGACAGGACAAAGAGAGGAGGAAAAAAAAGCCCCAGACCTCATTTCTGTATTACTACTCCTCCACCCTCCCTCGCTTTTTATCCTCTGCCTCCTTCTCCCTCTAATAACCGCCTATATTTGCTCTCGCTCTCCTCTCTATTATCTTTCTTTGAGCTTATCTGTCTTCTCCAAGCCTATATCCTGTGCTATCCATTCTTCTCGGTCTTATCTGTGTGAATTCATGTTGTGCTGCTGTTCCCGAACATCTCTCTATCGACTCGCCTCCTCTCAGTTTGACCTCACCTCGCTCTCTCTCTCTCTCTCTCTCTCTCTCTGTGCTCCTGAATGTCCTCTTTCTCCTTTTCGACTGTGCTGATGGCAGAGCCAAAGAGCGGCAAACTTGCGCGAGTGTGCACGCGTAGGTATCGAAATGTGTGTGCGTGTTGCAGCTCTGACCCTCTAATCAGTGTGAGGAGAAACAGAGGAGGACTTGTGCAGCCCAGCAGGGTCAGAGGGCGTGTAGAGTCAGCCATTACCCTCTTTCACTGACACACACACACACCACACACGCACAGACACACAATTCCTGGGCCTCATGCCCGGTGAGGCATCTGTCTCAGAACAGAGAATCTTGCGTACAACAAACTCAGCAGGAAATGCACATATACACACACACACACACACACACACACACACGAAGAGAGGAGCAGATAGGACACACTGAGGCACTTTCTATCTTTGCACTCTTTGACTGCTTCAACCCCAGGTCTCCTTATCAGCTGCGTCTCATCTATCACCGTCGCACAGACACAACTCTCACTCTGCACACGCTCACATGTACACACACCTTGCAGGAGGCCGTATCTGTTTGTGTCGACATGACTGCTTTTTCCATCTGGCTGCTTTGGCATAGAGGTTAAAGATGCCGTGTAAAATAACCATCCACTTAAAGTGGACTTGTCGTGATTTTAAAACCTTCTTTTTCACATTTAAATCATTTTAAAGTGGAACTGCCACACTTTGGTCTGAATTCCTCCTTTTTGCAACTCCACAAGCCCCTCTTTTACAACTTTTCTGAGATGTCTCTGAAATCAACTCGTTTTGAGGCTGTATCTTTAAATCCCACCCCCCTCCAGCTTCCAGATTGGTTCACTCCAGTTTGATAAAGGGGCTTACGTCTATTTAACGCAGAAACTTTATATTTATAAAGTAATTAAAGCTGACTTGTCCATCCAGTGTCACTTGTTGGAGTTGATTAAACTGTAGTTGGTAAATCCGGACCTAATTTGTAGGGCTGCAACGATAAAGAAAATTCACGATTTGGTTCGATACTTTAGTCTCACGGTTCGATATTTTTCGATACAAAAAAGAGAAATTTCTATGGAATTTTTAACTTGTAATTTATTGAAATTAATTATGAACATTTGTTTAACCTCAAAAGTACAGTTTTTTAATTAAATTTAGTTGAAAAAGCAAGTTGCTCAGTGGATCTGCGCTCAACAATGAAGTCTAGGTAGTCGAACACAGATCCTCTGATCCTTCAACACAGAGCATCTTCAGAAAACAGGTTAATAAAATAAATTTTAAAAATCTGTATTGTTCGATACAAGTATGTATTGAACCTAAAGCACAGTTCGATACGGGTACATATATTGTTGCACCCCTACTAATTTGGTAGTTCTGTCGCAAATACTGTTCGTACGTAATAGTTCAGAAAACATCATAAAAAATAGAGAAAACTGAACAGGTTAAAACGTTTGACCCAGACAGAATAGAAAGATATCTATGCAGCACCGACAGAGACAAAATTAATCTTTTCTGTTTTCCTAGAGACTTCAAGTGCACAACAAAATGCATTTAGTGGCTAAAAAAGTAAATTTTCCATGATATGTCCCCTTCAAG
The DNA here is from genome assembly GCA_032275365.1 of Anablepsoides cearensis. Lineage (NCBI taxonomy): Eukaryota > Metazoa > Chordata > Actinopteri > Cyprinodontiformes > Rivulidae > Anablepsoides > Anablepsoides cearensis. Next base: position 10,023,646 of record JAUBOC010000043.1, read on the forward strand.
ACGGAATAATCTGCAAACTCCAGAGTTTTGTTAATACTACTCGGTCATGCTTTGTTCCAGAGATTGATTTTACATTAAATTCCAAAACAAGAGACAAGTAGCTGGAGAACAACAACAGTTAATCATCATTTCCATAACGCACGCATTCAAATTCTCTAAAAAGAAATAAAGTCTTTGATGTCATTCTTCTGTCCTCTGCTCCGCACCGCAGTTCTTCTCCTCCACCTCTCCTCTCACTGACATCCCCAAGCTTCCAGTCTTTCTCCTCTGCCACTCCGTGTGGCGGTCCCACACTGTTCCCCACAGACTGAAAGAAAGGCCAGCTTAACATTGTCGCAGCTTGGCAACCAGACACCAAAGGGGGGTGGGGGCAGGAAAAGAAGACGAAGAAGAAGAAGGAAAAAAAAAAAGCCCTGTGTTTTCCCTTGAGCCTCCTCTTCCCTCCATCTCTGACCCCGCTCTCTCTGCCCTCTTCTCTTTCTGTCTCTGTGATTCTCTCCTCTAAGCCGTCTGATGGCGGCGGGGTCGGGGACCCTGGCTGAGTGGGACTCATTACAGACTCCCTTCATTTCTATTCTAAGTGGGGCCCGGAGAGAGACGGCGCACCGGGGGCACTGAGGTGCACTCGCACGGGGAACAGAGCGAACACATTGAGCAAGACACCACTTATGAAGAGTGACGGCCAACAGAAACAGCCTTTAATACCCCCACAGAGGAATACGGAGAGAACGGAAGGGGAGGCGCGGCATGCTAACCACATGCGGGGGGGGGGACAGCGAGGCGAGAAACGAGGAGGACGAGGTGGAGAGCAGGGCAAGCTGTGGGGCTGACACAACAAGAAGGCTTATTTAATAAACATGAGCTGGAGCCCAGTGCAATCGAGTGCTACAACGCAAAGCTTATGCAGATGAGAGCCGAGCTAATGACTAAATGGAGTGGATAGAGAAAAGAGAAGAAAAGAGAGGAGGGAGAGATTAAACAAGGAATGGGAGGCAGAGGAGACGGAATAGTGTTTAAGTGTCTGTGATGGAGTGTAAACAGAGGAGTTTCTCTGCTGCGTGGAGGAAGACTTTGTTAAACACAGAAAAAGGGGGGGGGGGTGAGATGAAGAGAAAACAGCTTTGCCTATCATGCAGCTGTGCAGGTTAGCACACAATCAAGAGTTGAATGAGGATCCACCTTTTAGGGCCTTTACATCCTCATTAAGAGGATATGTTAACGTGTCAGGTTTTTTTTCCACTTCTTTTTCTGCATTTAATGCAAAACTCAACAGAAAAGAAAAAAAAAACAAATTATTAACTCCAAACGCTTTAAGCTTCTCGTTTCTGTAATTTATTTTCACATTTGTCACTGTGTTTCTGAGCGTCGCACCTGCAGTTTTGGTGAAAAGTTGCTGTAATTCCTCATTCTGCCACAGACTTTGAGTAGTCTAGGCAAACACAGATGCTCTGCTGTTTGTTGATTTACCTCATCAGCCACAAATCAACAAACACGCGGCTAATTTGGACCAATTACAGAGCAGCCTTTGTGCATCAGTGGGTTCTATTACAGATAAGGAGCTCCAAGCTTTAGGCGGCGAGGAAACTCAAAGCCGAGCGGACAAACGGGGATGTGCCGGCAGAAGCTGGGGTCTGCGCTTTAGGAGGGAAAAAGCTGTTTACCTGGAACAGAGGATTACGGGACAACTCCCTGTGGCATGTTGGAAGCTGCGGGGGCCTGGAGGGGCTGGGTCTTAAATCAGTTTAGACAACAGTCACACCTCTCATCACACACTCAGTTTGCAACCCTCCACCCCCTGAAATATTTATTACCTCCTCACTACTTCTTTTTCAAAAACATTTCAAGTTTTCCAATCCTAATCCATCAAATGATGTTTTGTTTTCTTCTTGCAGAAGGCACCCTTTATGCTTGTTTCTAAAACTGCAAAACCTGCATAGAATAATAAGTAAGTAATGATACCTGAAGGAAACATTAATAGTAACTTATAAAGTAGGTGAATTTTCTACTTTTTAAAATATGGAAATAAGCATATTATGTCAAAAATTAAGTTATTCTCTTGGAAAAATTAAAAGATAAAGTAAAAAACAAAAATAAGTAAAATAATAAGTTATAGGTTGAGAGCAAAAATCACAAAATTTGTTGAGATTTAAGTATTATCAAGTTTTTACTGAAGTCAGATTTTTTTTAAACAGATTAATGTGGACATAATAAAAACAAACAAACCAAAAATAATTTAACTACAAAAGTGTTAACCAAAATTAGGAAAATAATTATATCATGGCTATTCAACTGGCGGCCCCCGGGCCACATCTGGCCCACGAGTGAACAAAGTTCAGCCTGATAAGTGGTTCATTCATCTCCTAAACCCAAACCCCCGGTTTTCTACTTTAATTACCAAGTTCTTTTAGTTAGACAGAGACTTGTGTGGTATCTACAGAAATGTAATCTTGATTAGAAGCTGGTAAAAAACATTTCTATGAACACGCAAGGCAGTTAAAATTACAGGCACTTGAAGATATAACTATGAAAGTGAAAATTATATTGGTTTATAAAATTGGAAAGTCAGAGATGTCAAAATAATATTTGTGTTAAATAGGAGGTGTTTTTGATATTGTTTTATTATCACTACATTTATTACATAGGGTTCTGTATGTTGTATTCATGCAAAATAAACTATTTCAAAGGTGACAGATCTTTGTAATACTTGGTTTATCTATATAATGTCTTAGATGTTCGGCCCCTGTGCTGTTGGCCTGCATTAACTGTGGCCCTCGGAGCAATTTAGTTGAACAGCCCAGTTTTAGGTAACTATAAAAGGTTTAGATGCGTGTTAAAAATTTGTTTTTGCTCAGTTATTTGAGGATATGGAAATCATTAAACCAGAGCTCTTGATGTGAGCCATGAGGAGTCACTGAAGATTCTGTCCTTTCGACATTAGTGACACATTTGCCCTCTCCAGTAAAAAAGGAAAAATCACATTAAATTCAGAGAGAGAAGAAGCGGGTGGATGCCAGATCGAATGCTCCCACTGCAAAGTGGGACATTCAGTTGGCAAAAAGAAGTGGGTACGTGTCTGTGTGTATGCTTGTATCACAATAGTTTCTATTCCCGTGTGATAGAATGTTTGCAATCTGCACTTCGTCCTCTCGTTATCCAAAGAACGTGGGCCGATAATTCCTTCGTTTGTGCACCTATTTAAGATGGTGAATTCACGCCGCCGATGTGAGCTGGCGAGTGTGTGTTCTCTCAGTGGGAGTGGGAGTAAAAGTGTATGTGCCACACTGAGTTTAATTAGCCCGCGTGGCGCTAGCGAGGCTGTGGTCAGACGGCGCTGTGGAGCAGTGAATGAGAGCAGGTGGCCTCCGCCGCTCGGGGGGAGTCAGAGTCCAGCCCCGCCGAGAGTGCGCCGCCTCCACCTCACCTGCCCGTGACGGCCCTGACCATGACTGATGGGGACCAGAGGGCTCACCTACGAGCCTCTCGGAGCCCTGAGAAGGTGGAATAAGGCAATCACTCATCTCTAACACGCCGCCTCCTGCCTGCCTGCTCGTTTTGGCACGAAAAACGGGGAGAGCAAAAAACGGCTTTCAAGTTAGTCAAGCTGGTATATATATTTCTGCTCCGCCACAGCGGGGACTCTGGTGGAAGACTAGGTCAAGAGCTGAGAGCAATATTGTGGCTCGGAGGAAAGGAAAAGAGAGAACGACGCATGGTAGCAGGGGCCAGGTGGCAGCAGTGGCATGTCTCTGCCACCTGTCCTGGGGAATATGAACCCTTCTCACTCCTCCTGTTCTCCCAGTGTGGGATGACAGTGGCTCTCTGTCTGCCGGCTTGGCTTACTGGCTGTCAGCCGGTCCGTCTATCCATCTGACTGGCTGTCTGCCTCCCTTCTACTCAGTCACTCTCCTTAGTCGCCAGCCTGTCTGTTAGCTCATTAGTGTGCAGAAGCAGCTTGCTTGTTCCACCTGTA
>JAUBOC010000043.1:10075017-10086994 GCA_032275365.1 Anablepsoides cearensis
CCCGGGGCTACAGGCTCACATCGGTAGGTGTGTGGGTGTGTGTGTGGGGGGGGGGTCCCTTGTTTTTGCTACTTGGTGGGGACACTTTTTTCAGGAAAATGCAGCCTCCCACAACTTGGGAGGCTGATTTTTGAGTGGTGGGGTTAGGTTTAGGACCGAGGTGTGAATTGAGTTTAGCTTAGTTTTAGGGTCAGGTTGGTACCTGTGTGGTTAATTTTAGGGTGAATGGTCAGGGTCAGGCTATAAAATTTCAAAAAAAAAAAAAAAAAAAGAATGAAAGTCAAAGGAAAGTTCCCTCAAGGATAGAGAGACATAGGTGTGTGTGTGTGAGAACTGATCTGTTATTTTTTTGGCAGGAGTCAGTGAGCAAACTTACACAAAGAATTTGGCAATTCTTATGTTCTGGCTGTGGTCAAACCTGACAATACCTGTGCTCGAACTCGCAGACACTGACCACCGCTGCTGCAACCCCCTCTGTGAGCAAGAATAAAAGTCGAGATTTAAACAAACACACACTCACACAGAGCAAAAATAATGACACAACCACTTTAAAACACGTCCGGTATGTTACCGTACTGTTTAAAGTGTGTGTATTTAAGCAGAGTTATATGCAGTTGGCTTGTTGCCTGGATCAAACTGGGCAGTGAGGCCTTTTGTTATGATACCTATGTGTGTGTGTGTGTATACAGTATGTGTGTTACGAGTGTAGTGTGAACATGAGAACAAATTTGGCTGAAGCTTTCAAGAAATTCCAAAACACAGGAGACAGATGTCACGGCCAAACCAGAGCTGGGACCACTCTGGGAATGGTGGAGGAAGAGAAAATAAGAGTTGGTAGAAAGCGAAGACCGCAGACGCTACAAGATTTGTGTGTGTGTGTGTGTGTGTGTGTGTGTGTGTGTGTGTGTGTGTGTGTGTGTGCACACACCGATCTGAATAATTACAGACTTGCTTGGTGCGTGGAGCCGAGAGTCTACCACAACAGAGCCCAAGTGATGACACTACACACCACACGCATTTACACAAACGCACACACACACGCATAGACACACACTAGTATGATTAGCATACAAAGCATTTAAACAGCTGTTTCATGTGCCCCATCTTCAAACCACACACACTGCCTGTGCATTTTAAAAACTGACCTAAACTGTTGCACAAGGAGTTTCAAACACATCCATGGATATGCAAACAAAAACAGAGACAAATATAAGACCAGGCAATAATTATAAAAAAAAATACTTTATAAAGCACTCAGGTCAACGCCCTCGCAGCACACCCACTTCCTTTTCCAATATTTTTTTTTTGTTTGTTTTTATTGAGGGGAAATCCATGTCTCCTCACTTTGTTTCTGCAATAGACCGCTTCCTAATGGAGCACTGCCACCATCTGCTGGTTCATAAAAAGATTACACACTCTATATATATATACCATTTATTTATACCAGATACCCTGTGCCAAAGATTGTTTGCATTGTTAGATAAAAACATATTGATAATTACATGTCGCTTTGTTGGATTAAATAAAGAATTACTGTGATAGAATAGACAGAAGAAGATGGAAAATAAAATGTTTTGGAAAAATAAATGGTATCTCTAAAAGATCTGTCTAAACACTGAATTAAATCAAACAGCAGAAACAGATGTTAGGGGTGGGGGGGTTGTGTGTCAAATCTGCCACAAAGTCCAAAATTTATTTTCTAACAGCATTTTGGCACTTCTTCACAAGATGTGCTACATTTAGTGCAGAGGCACAGACAACAGTAAAAATAAAATAAGGACAGCCAATGTTAATAAAATCAACATCCAAAACTTGTTTTCCAAACTTCAAACACTATAAAACTCTAATGTCACATGCTATTAACCATTAATTCCAATTTACAGCTTCTAAATGAGCTGATTTCACACCAGTAATTTTTTTAATGAAACCAGTCAATTGTACTGCATGAATGAAACAGAGTACGACATTCTAACACACATATGACAAGACTCCTTGTTTTTTTTATTTTTTATGTTAAGTAAAATTCCAGAACTGACGGACTGTAAACACTCGTTTTCATTCACTAATTCATGATGAGACTCAACTCTATTCTTATCTGCTTCGTGAGGCATTTCCCACAGAAAGTACATCCCCCTGGGTTAGCAGGCAGACAAACAGATAGACAGATAGAGTTCTGACTCATCTAATTGTTTGATTTTGGTAAAGAAAAGTGCTTAAAAAAATCTGCCACTTATAGCTTTTACAAGTGGGTTAGCGTACAGTAGGAGTGGAGGACATGAGGATCCCTACAGGTCAGCTCTGAACTTGTTAAGGTAGAACATCTGTGGAGATGAGAGGGGAGGGGGGGAGAGGAAGGTCGGGGTTAAACAGAGAAAGAAACAGAGAGGGGAGAGGAAGGAAAAAGGAAAGGAGCAGATCAAGGCTTTAGAGCTTTGTGCTCCCTCTCTTGGCAAGCCTCTACAGCTGTGTGCGCACGCACACACACACACACACACACACACACACACACACACACACACTCACACGCTTGTGTTTCTGGCAGACTCAGACCAGGCATTAAAATTATTGGTGCCGCCAGCATGCCGCGGCCCCTGCTGAAAGGGAGGGAGGTGAGCGTGGAGGGCAGGAGGGAGGAGGCGCGGTGGGGGGAGTCACCAAGTGCTAATCAGAAACATGTGTGTGTGGCCGGCACAGCTCGGAACAGCTGTTCCCATGCTGAGGACCTGGCCACCATACACACACACACATTTCCTTTAAAGCCATGGAAGTATAATTACTTTGCAGTTTACATAATCATCAGCACCGCCTGCATCAATATGATAAATTTAAAAAAAAAAGACAGAATAATAAGCAACAGCTAGCGGCTAATGATGCTTTTGAACTCTTACAAACTTTTTATTGCTCGCATGCTTTCTGATTTCTCATTATTTGGACCAGAAACACAAATTTAAATTTTATGTGAGAATATGAGAAAAGACCCAATAACTCTGAACAGATGGACAAATGATAAAAAAGATGGATTCATAAATAAAAAAAAGAAGACAAAAACACAAATAACACAAAAAACAAACAGGTACAGTGTGAGAGCTAAATAAAGACATGTCCACTCTGTTCTTCACAAAGGTACAGCAGGAAGATCCACAGGGCAGGAGGAGGCAGAGCCTTTATTTATTCTTTTAATGGAAAGAGGAAGAAACCTTTGCTTTCTTACCCACCTCATGGCACACACACACACACACACACACACACACACATTAGGGAGAACAACAATCCATCTTACTTTGCCTGTTTAGATTAGCCGTCACAGTTTTAGTAATTGGATCTTGGATCGTCGGGCTGCAACAGTACCTCTGAAACAGCAATGATCGTACTTTAGAGAGAAGACGTTTTTGTGTGTGAGTGTGTGTGTAACAAGGCAGAACTGTCATGTGCCTTTCCGAATGGGTGTCTTTGTAGTGTGCAGGAAAGTAAAGGAATGTCAGGAATCTGCCCAGAGGATGCAGAGTTTGTCCGGCCGACTATCCCCGTCCCACTCTCTGTACTCCTCTCCATGTACTGCACAGATTCTTACCGTCTTCAACGCTCAGGGGTACGTGTGGCTCGATGGGGTGCGTGTGTTCTGTGGCATGCACACAGCAGCTGAGATAAGCATAAAAAGATTTGGGGGCAATAAAGTTCACTAACAGCCTGGGAGCAAATAAAATAAAGCTCTTAGCAGAGGCCCTGGAGTGTGTGTGTGTGTGTAGTAAATGGATGTGGGGAGTGTTGGTGGTCAAGAACTCAAGAACAGCGTAATGCTGTTTATATCATGTTTTATTTGTCACTAAGCCCTTTTCATTGTTGGGGTGAGCATGATCAGTGTGTGTGTGTGTTAGGCTCTGGGAAGCTCTGCTCTGTAGCACAGATTAGGATTGTTCCCAGGGGAAATAAATAAATAAATAAATAAATAAATAAATAAATAAATAACTTTTTGCAGCTCATCAATGAATTGAGCTAAAATAGGCCAGAACAAAGCTAAAACAAATGAGTCATGGCAGCGCCTCAAAGATAGAGGCAGGACATAAAAACAAACAATAAAATATGAATTACAAAAAAAAAAAAAAAAAGAAAGGATACTAAAGTTTACAATTGACACATCAATGACAGCTGTGCTTCACTGGAACAGAAGAGAGTCAGTCTAAGAAAAGTCAGACAGAGCTGATGGGTGTGGAGACTGAGCAGAAACCACACATGCTGTATCACCAACATATGCAAAGCTTTCACATGCGCACGCTCACACACACACACACACACACACACACACACACACACACACACACACACACACTGAAACCGACAGATGAAAACCAACGCAGGATGTCCAGCGCAGATGAAGTGTGGCGGGAGAAGAGAGTGAAGATAAAAAAAAATGAATTGTGTTTGTGAGTTAGAGGAGTGAGACCAGACTCTCGCATCAGACAGATGTGGCAGATGTTTTTCTTCTTTGAAAGCAGATTTTTTTTTTCCTGGGTTTAAAGAAACTGATAGTTTTCATGTTTATGAACTTCTAACGAATTTACACAGGTTTTTTTTTTTAATTCTTTCTCTTCTTTTAAGGAACAGCATTAAAAGGAACGGAGATGATGGTGGGTGGTCAGGTGTGTGTGTGTGTGTGTGTGTGTGGGGGGGGGGGGGGGGGGGGGTTGTGTTTCCGGCAGGGACTGGGTCAAGGGGGGCATCCAGGGTTCAAACTGAATCAGAATTTCACTTGAAAATCAGAAAACGCTGCTGGGTTGAGGGGCCAATGTGCCAAAAAGTACCAGGTCAAGTCATTTATAGCTTGGTAAGAAATGCGTAAAGTTGCACACCAACTAAAACACTGAAGTGTGAAGGAGGTTACTTGACTTCCATCTGTTACTGAGGTGTTAAGGTTAGTGTGTTGTTCTCACAGTCCAGAGAGCAACAATCCAGCTACACAATTAATGTAACGGAAAATCAAAGACTTCACAGTAAATTAAGGCAAAAAAATCAAAGCTTTAACTGTTATTATGCTGTATGCTGTAAAGGGGCTATCACAACACAAACTAATTACATTTTCATGAGCAGAAATCTGTGCTGTAAAAGCTGAAGTCATTTAGCACCTACAGCTCTTCTCTAGTAAAAAACAAACTTTGTATACCATAAAACAGATTGCCTCTCTGAACATTCCCAGGCTACTGCATCATCCATCCTTTCAAAAAAAAACAAAGCAAAGAGGTGTTTGAACAAGACTAGCCTTGCAAAAGAACAATACACACAATAAAAACTGTATCGACACATCAACTTGGAAAAGTCACAAACTGTGTATACTTTGCCAAAGAGTTGGTGGTGGTGCGGAGGGGCGGTGTGTGGAAAAGGTGGGAGGGAAGAGGAAAGAGGGGGAGGGAGGGAGGAGGAAGAAAAACAGGTCCCACAGAGCTACCGTGCAGGCGCCAGTAAAGACAGCAAAGGTGGAAGGGAGGGGAGGAGGAGGAGAGAGACCCGGGTGAAACTCTCAACAGATGCGTGAAGCCCTTGTCAGCATTCCTGCTAGGTAACGCAAGGTCAGGAGCAGGCAGGAAGACAATATGAGGACTATTTGGGCTCCCCGAGCGCCAGATGTGTTTTAATAAGACGGCTGCCCTCCTAGCTAATAAGGTCAGCCTCTGGCTCCAGCCAGACGAGCAAACAAGTAGACTCTTGGCAGGAATTCAGTTCCAGCTTGGCACAGCCTCCCTCCCTGCTTCCTGCTTTGCTCTCTTTCTCTCATTTGCTGGCTCTCTCACGAGCTCAGCCAGATCGATGGAAGCAGACTCTTTCTGTACGGCTGTGTGTGTGATTCATGCGGCCGCCTTTTATTAGACACTTCCCTTTTTTTCCAACATGGGGTGAAAGAGACCTACTGTGTAAAAAAAACTGAAGCCTTCAAGAACATCTGTGCTTGGATTGTGCACTCACCCCCCACACATGCATAAACAAGTATGATAACACATTAACTTTACCAGGTTGCTTTGTTCAAACAAAGTAGTTTTTCCCCCCCTTTTTGCTCATAGTTATGAAGGTAGCTGTTAAGAGATAAGTCAGGAACAACTAAAATTAGCTTAAAAAATAAACACTGAACCGATAAATCTGACTCCTCCAGTGGGGAAAATAAAAAAGGCAGCACTGGCGCCGGAAAAATTGGCTTGCTTCACACTGAAAAGGAGAAGGATGAGGAGAAGAATGAGGAGGTGGAGGAGGAAGATTTGGAGTTGAGAGAGAGATGAAGTTTAAAAAGGGCAAAGAGACAAAAATCACTGGGAACAAAATGTGCTGGTCACATGGGTGGAAGTCTCCTCTGGTAGAATTGATAATATGGTGTCAAATTTTGATTATTGTCAAAGCAAAGTGTGAACAAAGTCTGGCGTTTTTACTGCTTCAATAAAATGGTGAACTTGCAAAGAATTAAAATGTTGATGAAACTTCATAAGACAATCTTTCTAAATCTGCTTGTGGAAACTGAACAGATTCCAAGTGAATGTGAAATGGGGGAAAAAAAAAAACAAGAGTCCCTGTGGGGATGTCACAAGCAAAGCGGTGCATAATTTGACATCATAACCCATCTGAATGTCTCTGAAGGTCTGAATGAACTCAGATAGGGACTAAACTCTTGACTTTCGGAGTTCATGATCCACTGAGGTAACTCTGACGTCATCCTTGGCCTCACGCAGAATCACCCCATCAAACACAGACCCTCTCCTGATGGTGCCTGCCATTCTCAAATATTTACCTCAGGGCTGGGCTGTGCAATACCACACACACAGGAAATCTGCTCGTCTATACACACCACCCTCGCTCTCAGCTGGCATAATGGAAATGGTCTTTTTTGTCTTCAGACATTAAAATGTTTTTCGAAGTATTGTTTTAATTTTTGCCCACTCATTCTCAAACGGCTTCAATTTTATTCTTATTAACTTAAGCTATTACAAAATGCAGGCTTGTGCTGAGTGGATGTCTGATTGGTCCGAACAATGTCATCAATCACGGGGATAGAAAGGCTTTCTGTTCCAGGCGTTAGACCTTCCTGTTTTAATGCCAGCTGACAGGGAACATTTGGCTGGCTGTAATTTGAGATGACCTCGCCACAGCAGGCTTGAGGTTACAGGGTCAGCAGGTCTTATCATTCAGCAGCAGGCCCAGCTTGTGCTTCACACTCCACCATGCGCACACTCAAACGCACACAACTATGGCCGTGTTCCCACGGTCGCGGCAGGTCTACTGGTTGATGTATAGCAGCTTGTAAAGCAGGGCTGTCAGTCAGTTTTAACAACCTATCGCAGAGATCCAACAGGCAGCCTCAGACCACTGACCGGCTCAGCAACACTCCATAAACGCAGCTCAGACTCTGAGCGAGAGCTGACTCAGCCGAGAGCAGGAAAACAACAGAGAACAATGCCTTTGATCTGTGCTGACGGGTCCTCAAGAAGCGCCTTAAGAAGCTCCGACATGTGTGTGTGGAAACCCTATAGTGTCTCCTGCACACAAATACCCGCTTGTGCACAACCCTGAACAATTCTGGCACCTGTGAAACTCTGCGCACTGCGGAAGCTCATCCAAAGCCTGCTATCGGTCCAACCACGCAGACACATGTTCCACATTGTGTGGAAGTCAAACAGCATCCGATCACCGCTCAGCCAGCGTCAGTCTGTCTGAGGCTCAGGTCTGTTCAAAATGTTATGCTTGCCGCTCTCCTCAAGCAAACCAGCAGGTGGAAAGCAAATGGATCTCAAGCCCTCCACATGGTCTGAATCAAACACGAGTGCCATCATAAACACATGTATGAGTACACTAAACTTGTTTTAATATTCAGAGCCATATCTTCACAGCGGGCTGGATTTGAATGACACTGGACTGACATCATTCAGGGCAAGTAAGGGTGCAAAGAGTGCTGCAGCACCATATGGCATATGTCCAAATGCATAGCCAAAAATAGCATTTTATACATAATATAAATGTATAGAGCATAATTTAAATATCCTTATTTGGATAGGACAAGTTTCACTGCCAGAGTGAATGGTATATATAGTTGGTATCATTCTTATGTTGTTTATATGTAGGGGCCGTACAAATTTCCACATACTCCAAACACATTTTCTGTTACCAGTATACATTCCTACCCTTACTTATGGCCACAAACTTTGAGTAGTAAACAAAAGAACAAGATTACAGGTAGTTGAAATGAGTTTTCTTCTCAGGGTAGCTGGACTCTAACTTAAGGCCCCCACATACTCGGGCGTACTTCGGTCCGCGGAGGTCAGCGTGGAATCGAGGCGGACTCGAGGTGGACCCGAAGCCGATTGGTCGGCGCAGAGATCAATTTTTTATGTCCACGTCCGCGGGGCGCACAATGACAAGCACTGTTTTGGATGCAACACTAAGCTGATAAAGTTGAGAATCTGTGTCATTTGTGATTGAAATGGAGTCAAATCTTGAAAAGCGTCTCATGGAGGAGATTAGAAAACTTTATGACGCGTCAATGAAGGAATATAAGGACTTTCAGCGAGCAACAAATTTCTGGGAGGAAATAGCTCAGATCCTGGGTAAGGTAGTTCTTTGCTTTTTTTTTCTTTTGTTATTTTTAAGTTAAATGCAAACTGTCTCTTCCTCCTCGTCCTTGATATCATGACTGAAATTGTGAGAAATTAAAGAATTTGTCTGGCGGTCAGTACGCTCGAGTATGAAGTCTGCAGACAATACGAGTGGAGTTCGCGCTGCTCACAGAAGGCACACAGTACGCCCGAGTATGTGGGAGCCTTTAGAGATAGGGTGAGAAGTTCTGTTACCCAGAAGAGACTCAGAGTAGAGTCGCTGCTCCTCCACATCGAGAGGAGCCAGTTGAGGGGGTTCATCTTTGGGCGCCTCCTTAGGGAGATGCTTCAGTCATGTCTGACTGGGAGGATACCCCAGTGAAAACCCAGGACTTGCGGGAGAGACTAGGTTTCCTGTTTGGCCCGGGAACATCTTGGAATCCTCCCAGAAGAGCTGGAAGAGGTGGTTGGGGAAGGAGAGGTCTGGGCCTCCCTGCTCAAGCTGCTGCCCCCTGTGACCCCGACTCAGAGTAAGTGGAAGATAAAGGATGGATGGAACTTTAAAAATCGTAAAGCATATCGTGTTCGCAGAAAAAAAAGGCAATACTGGGAATAACTTTTAAACGAATGACTGATTTAAAAAATAATCACAGTTATTATGGTGTTAGTGAATGCCCCCATTATAAATAACCTTGATTTTGAAGTATTTGCTGCTGCAAGGCATACGAGGGTAATGGGTGAACACAAGCACACTTAAAGTAATGAGTCTGGGAAAAGCACATCTGTGTCAACTAACTGTAACCTTGACATAAATATTCATTAGCAGGGAGCTAAGCTACCTGACCTGTGACCCACTCACTTCCTTTCTTCTGGGGCTATCAAGAAAAAAGCTGAGCTGCAGGCAGATGTGATTTCACACTCTTCACCTGTTCATGCAGTTTGATGTAACTCATGTGCATTTAAAGTGTTTTTTTTAAGGATACTGCAAGCAAGAGAGTGAGAATGTTGTGTAGAAAAGTACCCAAACATCTCAAATATAATTGGTGTTAATTACTGCAGTACTTTCAGTTTATGAGCTGAACTTGCACTTGTGAAAATGAAACCCTTTTCAAACATAAAATACACAACACTAATAGAATATTCAGTCTCTCACCATATCAATGCTTCTTCCAACAATGTGTCATATTATCATAATAATAAAGATGAATCAACCAACTGTGCAATGGCTGTGTAAAAAAAAGACCACTAAAGTAATTTTTCTAAATTTTATAGCATATTGAACAATTTGAGTTTCATCTGTAAGGATTTAATTGAACTGTACTGATGTCTGCAAGAGGAAAACATTAACTTTAAGTTAAACTGGGAAAACATCTCCACCAGAAAGCTGTTGGGAAGATTACGGGCTACATTAGAGGTCCTCACAATGTTACAAAATGCTGCATAATTGTAGTTATGGCGAGTAAAACAAATAATTTTAAGCTGATATTCATACATTGTACAAAAACATAACGATAATAGATGAAAGCAGGTGAAAACGATGCTAAATGGCCAGACATCTGGACATACTAGATAGAAACTGAGCATGTGCGGGGCAGAATTGTTGGCACAACTCATGCAGTCTGTCTTTTTCTTTTCCCTGAACAGCTTATTTTACATCAAAGGAGCTCATCACTGCAGTGTGTGACAGTTTGTTACTACTGCGGCACCGGTTCCAACTTTTGCAGCGCTGAGCGTGATGCATGTGTTACAAGGTCTAATCAGTCTGATTTCTGTCACAAAACGTTACAAAAAGGCGCCACAGGAGTAATCTTGACACAACATTTAGATTGTCCGTTTCCATCTGTTCACTAAAAGCAACATATTCTGTATCTACTATGATTGTATTAATCATACACCCCTTCCTTTTACATTAAGGCTTATGAAACTAAAAAAAAAGTATTTTAGTCAAAAACTTCTCTCTCTCAAGGAATAAAACTAATAAATATAGAAGATCTCTTGGCATATAAATGTGCAGCATACTCAAAAGCAGAAAGTCTTCTTACTACATGGTTTTAAGTGATTAACTGACAGCTATTAGGGCTAAAAGCTAAATACTTTTTCATATCTACATTACGTCCCAGTAAATGTTTAGAAGTATGAAGCAGAGATTGCGAAAGAAACAAAACTTATGAATGGTTTGGAAGCCAGCTCATATTTCCAGGAATTTAAATACGTTAGTGATATTCTATACAAACTTTTACAGGCTTACAAATCAAAACTAACACTTAGCTGTGGTTTTCTGACCTGAGGGAAACAACAAGTAGTAAAAAAGGAAATTGTGTTTTGAGGAAATAAGAATCTGTGCCAAAGCAAAATAGCCCAGACAGCATCCAAAATTAGTCATTCACTCATTACTCATAAGTGCACACATAAAAATGTCCCATTATTCAACAGCCTATGTGCATGAATGATTCCAGCTTGTAACAGCTGCTTTCTTAATTCTCTTACAACCTGTCCGGTTCTGGTACTGGTGACAACAGGAAGTGAAAAAAAAAAAAGACTGCTAAATTTTAGCAAAGTATCCAGATGAAAATATATTGTGACAAACAGAGCTGGTGGATGTAATGATGTGTACAAGCAAAACAGAAAAAAAGGATGTGGATGTTCTCTAACCTTGCACACTGACTAAGTCTTGAACAGAAAGCATCCACCACCTTAAGACTTCGTATATTCACAATAACCTTTTTCGTGTGTTGCTGGCTAAAAAAAACTGTATAAAGAAAAAAAATGGAAAGACAAGTTGAGGACATAACAGAGATAAGGGGATAAATGCAGTTGTTGTGTGGAGGAAGAGGTCAGTTATCACTGGGGTGACCTGAAGGGATTTGACAGGACCTGTCATCGCCTTAGTAAACAGAAAAAGTCCGACTGGGGAGGGGAAAAGGCAGTATAAGAATCCAACTGGATCGTACTTCAAATATTACTTTGTGTATATGTGTGCATGTTTAGTTTGTGTACACGCAGGTTCTTGTGCACTTTATGTTTCAGAGGTCCCGTCTCTATTCCTGTGTGCAAACGCTCAGTGCCGGTCATATGGTTATGTTCAGAAGAACCCTATCAGAATGGATGCTTCCTCGATCTTTAACACCCCCACCCCCACTCAAGAAGTGTGAGATCATGTCTGCACCAGGGATGTTGCCAATAGAACAGAGAAGCGAGCACAAAATATGTACGCGTGTGTGCGTGTGTGCATGCGAATGTGCATATGCGTGTAGTGTGTGAAGCAGATGGGAGGAAAAGAGAGAAATTAGAGAGGGGTAAAAGGAGAGTAGCGACAGAAAGTCTGCAAGAGCATGTGTGTTTGTGTGTGTGTGCTGGACTGAGGGGACTGCAAGGGGTTAGGGGGGTAAGCAGGGGGGGGGGGGGGGGGGGGC
>JAUBOC010000043.1:10131493-10143425 GCA_032275365.1 Anablepsoides cearensis
ATGGAGTGCTGGTGACCTTTAGATAAGCTAAACAATATAATTTTTAATATCTCAGAAACGAAAGCAGCACAAACGAAAATTTTAAAGGCACAAACCAGCACAAAGGAGCACTAACCATTCCATCTATTTTCCGGAATTTTTCACGAGGGTGGGGTGTCAGCTTCACGCAGCTCCTCTGGATGGGTTCTTCTTTAATAAAACATTTTGTCTCTCCTTCAAGAGACTTCTTCAGTCTGAGGAGTTTCAGGTGAGCTCAGCCTTATAAGCACTGCCTCCCCATGACGAACAAACAGGTTGTTCACGTGCAAAAGAAGACCATCAGCTAAACAACAGAGTGTTAGTGCCTTGATTAACTCTGTTGTTCATAGAAGGTCATGTGCTCCATCACCTGACTGTCGTTTGGGCCCTGATTCACACCTATTGATCACAGGGGGTTGAGTCATACTTGCAATAACAGCATTATAAGAGGGGGGCAATTGGAAACAAAGGCCTCCGCTCCTGTTTAATAGTGGATGTTTTTTCTTCACAAAAATGTCTTCCTTTAATCCTCTCTCAAAAAAAAAGAGTTCCTCTCTATCAAGGATGAGACTATCTTCATCCCTGAAAGTGTGACCGCTGGCCTGTAGATGAGTGTAGACTGCAGAGTCCTAGCCTGATGATGTTGCTCACCTGTGCTGGCTCATTCTTTTGAACAGTGGTTGTTTTGTTTCCCACCATGTATAACTGGTCACAATCCTCCTACATAACAACATTACTCTGTGTCGGGGAACTGGATCTTTGGGGTGAACCAGTCTTAGTCGTAATGTGTTGGGGTTTGAACGCCACTGGGACGTCATGTTTAGAGAATGAAAGTCTCAGTTTCTCTGAAACTCCTGCAACATACGGAATGATGACTGGTCTGAGGTCTTCACTTTCTTCTAAAGAAGAACCCGTCCAGAGGACGTACTTATTTTTTTCTTTTTTGATTAGTAAAATTCTCTTCAAATAGCTGGAAAATACACAGTTTAGAGTAGATCTTTTAAAAGAAGTATATCCCTGGACCCCCCTAGAACTGTGTCACTCCACAACTGATCATTAACATGAGCTGTTGTTCCTCATTGTTGTTAGATATGAGGTAGACTTCTGGTATTCTGTTTCAAATAAATGATATTGTTAACTATTTTAATTGGACAGCCTGTTTTTTAAAGATAACAAATAATAGATACAACTATTTAATTTGGTATGTGAATGTATGTAAATCAGGAGTGAGGTATAGAAAACTGCACATGATTGCCACCTAAACTTTTGCCTAGGGTGACATATTGGCTAGGCCCTTATACCAACCATCTGTTAACTCTTCTCTGTTATTTTTCTAATGGGCTAGGCTTTATAATACTAAAACCTGGGTCATGGCTTACTAAAAAAACTAATTGTGTTTTTAATTGCCCCTAGCTTCTTTTATACGTCAACATGCTTACTGCATAAGTTGCCATAGTCAGAAAAAGTAATATACTTTGTCATTTTATTCGTGGCATATTAATCTGTTTAACATTATTTTTTTTAAACAGGTATGGGGTTGGACCAGAGTTGCTCCACTAAGCTGCATCCTCGTGACTAAGATGGACCACAGGAAACCAAAGCATAAAGAGGTGGAAAATCCGAGCCCTTTGTGTGTGGACTCAATGGGTCCCAAAGCCGACAGCTCAGCCAGCGTAGCAGAGCAGCACAGGGAGTCTCATAATGGCCTGTGTAATTGTAAAAAATCTGTGTTAGCAAATAAGCAAAAAGACTCTTGGGGTGCAACGGATTGGCCTGACCTGAATGCCATGCAGGAAGACGTGACACATTTCCTTCTTAAGGAAAAAACAGTGGAGAGGACGTTTAAAATCACACCTCTGAGGCCTTGCCATCTGTCTTCACAACACTCTGTGCCAGAGAACAGACACACTATGCCCCAGAAGCACATCCACAAGCCCAATAATGAAGTGGTTACCGTTAAGAAACTCACATTTTTACCACCTTTCCAACCACCACAGATCAATCCCAAGAGCAGCTGGCATGTTTGCAGAAGCAAGAAGGCTCTAGATAGAGAAAACCTTGAACGCAAAAGTGCAGCCAGGCGGGCAGGAGTGGACCTTGTTGCAAACCAAAACCCTTCCATCCACTCTGCAGCCCTGACCCCTAAATACCACACCTATCAACACAACCCTCATTTGTTCTCGGCTCTAAGTGTTCCTCTCCCCAAGAAGAACCAATTACTTATGGCTCTGCCTGACACAGTGCACCCCAGGAGGTATTCATTGGACAAGAGCATCTCACAAGCTGTGGTGCAACCGCATATGCCTCCCAAGTGCCTCTTCTCCTGAGCACAAGACTGTACGTGCTAGCAAGCCATGCAGCCATTTGGATAAATGTTCCCCATGAACAAAGACAACATTCAATAAATTCAACTTTCAGCATTTCCTCACCTTGTGATATCCTAGCATTGCTTCTTCTGTTTACATGTTGTCCTTTTCAGTGGGTAATGATGACTTGTGTACTGTGACTGCATTTTATTTGCATTAAGGGGTTTTCAGACACAGGATATTACTTACCAAGTGTTTGTTCTGCAGAGTGCTGTATGTCAGCATTAAGCTGACATAAAGAGACGGTGTTCTTCAATGAAATGCTTCCTCAAAGCTTTGACATGTGGCCTAAAATATAACTTGTGAACAGAGTTGATCAGAAACTTGCAAGATTATTGTACTACTTTAATTTGTAAATGTTTATGTTGTTTCTGAGAAATTCATGTAAAAGTTTAAGCATCCCAAGTTATTTGATCTGTCATTAGACTGTATATCTTACCAGCACAGTCTCCTTCACAGTACTACCTGTTATGTTGAATAATAAATGTTGCCAACAAACTGGGAACAAAAGCAAAGAATTTTTTACAGGAACTACTAGCTGTTTCTGAAGTTATGGTGAGCTCTTTACATTCATAAAACCTGCTCATATATAAACCTAATGGAAGTAACATAAGTAGGAAACATTTCATATATCCTCGACTTTTAAAAAACTTAAATAAGTTTTGGACTCAACCTATAGGAATAGTTTTACTGTTGGTGAAATAAAAACAGCAACTTATTTAATTAAAATAATTAAACTAAACATGGGAAATGAAAATGCTGAGTTTATTGTGGTGTACAATTTCAAATCTCACTGATGTTTTCAACAACAGAAAATGAAAATGTGAAGCTTCACATATTTAGGGTTGACCTTTTTTTCCTTCCTGACCTCCGTCCCGCAAATGGTCTTGCAGCTGTGCTTGTTCCTAAGCAACAATACAGCTACCTTATAAGAAGTGCTGCTCTGTTCCTGCTTTACGGTCTGATGTGGAAATTTAAATGCCTCTCCAGTCTTCAGTACTTTATCTTCTCTATAAAGTTGCTGATTTTTATTAGATGTCTCTGGGAGATTGAGGAAGCAGCTCAGAACACGCAGTGTTTATGGCAAACCAACCACAAACCATGTTAGTTTTCAATTTGCAGTCAGTTTAAACTAAAAAATATATAGCTTAGAGGATTTTATTATTGCATGGGTTTTTATGCAAATGTACCTTAGAAAATAAAACCCTTTTGACTTAATATTTAGAATTTTTAGGTCAACTTAAAACAGATAAAATGCATGATTTAGTATGCGCACCAACATCAAAACATTGTATTTTTAGCTCCTGGCTTCTATTTTTAGTACAAAATAACAAGGATGTGAACATTAAAAGCATTGTATGGTCATCTATGCTTCAAACCCTTAGTTTTTGTACTCTGATTGCTTTTACCTTATTTCTGAAAAATATGAAGTAGAACCTCTTGTTCTTAAATAATACAAATGTTGCTAATTTAATTGTTTTTGTAAGAAATGATAAAGAAGCCCAAAACACTTCATAGCATTTTATTGACATGAGTAATGTAGCTCCAACAAATAATCAAGGCAACTGTTCAATCTATGCATACAGACAACTAAAAATATATTCTGTGCATGCACTCACTCACTGGGAGGGAAAAAAATTACTGTTAAATAACAATTAAGACCAACAAAACCTTCATATTTCTGTTTGAAAGGCTTTTAACTGTTATACTAAACCTGCAGTTTGTGTTGTCTGGAAAATATCCTTTAACAAACTGGATACGGTGCAAAAAGCAGAGCATATGGACACAGCATTTTCTGTACATTCTTCATCTTTCACAAATCTTAAACAGAATGTACACGTAAAACCCTTTCCATAAAAGTAATGAGATGGAACAAGATTCTAACAATATGATGCATAGCAATCACTTCATGTGACAGAAAATAAACATTTCCATAGAAAATATATAAAAACAAAGTCCAGCTTATCATGCAACCATCTTGAAAACAACAGGACAAAATAGATTAAACATGCAACGTAAGAACCAAATAGGTTGTGACTTTTCTTCAGCATTCATTAAAAAAAAAAAAAAAACATCTCATAGAATAAAAAAGCAGCAACTTATTTCAAATAGAACTAAAGTTAATACTTGGAATAAGGCACCAATAAAACAAAAACAGCAAATAAACAAGGCTTTTGGCTAGTTTATATGTGATGCCTTTGAGGTAACTGAATTCCAACGGTTTAACATAAAAATGTCAAATTTAGCCAGTTGGAAAGGAAAAAAAAGCATAGGTAAGATAGGGTATTCCTAAGTTAAATACAAGATAAAGTAGTGAATGCATGGAGTAACAGAGCTAATCTCTGTTACCACGTGGTGACAAAACATTGCCAATCCATTCAGCACAGGTTGCTGCTACAGTATACAGTTACGCACAGCTAATAAATAAGTAAAAGTCATTGACAGCCAAGACTGCTTACTGACTTGGATGGAACAACAAAAAGCAAAAAAAAAAAAAAAAAAAATACTTTTTTTTGCCACAAGAAATTTCACAATAACATTTAAATGAAAGCTGTGCAAAAACATTTTTTTTTTTTTACTTGTGCCACAACTGTATCTCTATTTCTAAAGTTCAGATACATTATAATGATTTTGAGCAATAGCTCGTTATATTTTCAACAGCTTAGTTTGGAAAAACTTAACGGACTCACACTCACATGAAAGACTGCAGGATCTTATTCAGAGTTTAACGTTTTTTTGAACACTAAAGAGGCAGCCATCAGATGCACAGGCACAGATCTTAAAGAATGCACATTTGTTTGTATGTACACAAATTGTACAATATGGTTGACTGTACAACTGAGATGCAATAAATAAATAAAACTATTCTTAACCGGTTAAAAAAACATTTTACAACTGAACTGCAAGTAAGACCAAACTGCATTATACACCAAAATATACATGTGGCATTTCAGACAAGACACATACACCGTTATTTTGTGTGCAAATAAATATGTAAACTGTTACAGGAGCTAATAAATCATGCCCACTGAGCTAATAAAGTGCAGCAAAGCTGTCAGGGTAGAGACTTGGAAACGTTCTGGACGTTATACCCCAGTGGAATGGTCGAAGGGCCAGTTGGCGAGGAAAAGTTCACTGAGAGACTCTCAGCTGTTGGGTTTGTCAGGTTGCTGAAAGAGAGCACAAAGCTCCTCACACGTCTGGGTTTCCACAGAGCTAAAATGTGACTCCATGTTCCATGCAAGGTCTGCTGACAAGAAGTCATCCATGACAGTTTGTGTTTCGTTGCTGGTAAGGAAAAGTTGTCCCAGGCCTTCTGCCTGGCTGGTTACAGTCTGGGTTTCGGTGCTGTTCAGCATCCTTGTGGGCTCACCTTGACCTACATTTGTGTGTGAGGAAGGACCCGGGGCAAATGAAGGGATATCCGTCTGTGTTTCAGTATCCGAGGACTCTGTGCTAATTGAAAAGCTTGAATGTCGCAGGATGCTCAAGGGCATGCCACTTCCAGCGTTTAGTAGGTAATTGAGGTCAGTCTGAGTTTGAGTGTCAAATAGCTCAAGATCACTGGCTTGAGCTCGACTTTGTTCACTTTGGTCCAGATCATCCATAAGGAAGAAATCAGTCTGTGTCTGAATGTCCAGAGATTCCAGAGGTGTGTCACCACCCAGCACACCCAGTTCACTCTCCTCTGTCTGTGTTTGAATGTGCACTGCATTAAGGAATTCTTCAAAGTCAAAGTCTATTCCATTGTTCTGCTCCTGAACAGAGTCTGGTCCTGACTCGCAGCCTGCAGAGGCCTCTGTGAGGACTTGGTGTCCTGACATGCTGCCGGACAGAATGTTTTCAAGGTCATTTAACAGCGTCATTGTTTGGGTCTGATTATCTGCCATGTTGTTTGTACCAAGCTCACTTGTCTGCACACCAAAACACATACCACCTACTGATTTAGAGTCTTCATATATACTTCTTCCTGCAGCACTAAGGCGGTCATTTATATCAGGGGCTGTCTGAGTAGAAACACTAAGAGACTCATTATCGAATAGATCAGAGCACATAATAGCCTGGTCCTGAGCCCTCTCCTCCAATTGTGGCATGGCAAAATATGTCTGGGTCTGCCTGGTTTTGTATGGGAGCAGAGATGAGGAGGGGCAAGTAATTTGGCTAAGGCATTGGCTGTCTGTCTGAGCTCCAACAGATGATGTGGATTTGGCTTGGGAAAAGAATGTCTGGGTTTCTACACTAACTGGCAAGAGGACTTGGGCACTCACGCTAATGTCTGTTTGGGAACAGGACGAAACTGAAGACTCGCTCATAGAACACAACCCTATTTCCTCTCCAACTCCTGTGGGCATTTTTGACATGTAGGATTTGTCCGTCTGAATGTTGGTAGAGGTGCTCCTTCCTTGTGGTCCTGTCACGGTAGAGTCATCTGAGCTCACGGAGTCCTGACTAACCTGCACTCCTGTGCTAGTGGAACCCTGGACGGAGCGAGAAGCAGGCATGCCATTTTCAAAAGCCAAACTTTTCCCATCAAGTTGGGGTACCACTGCTCCCGAGGTCTGTGGCAAGAGCTGAAGGGTGCTGACAGAACCATGGCTGTCTACTGCAAGCACTACAGACCTTAAAGTCCCACTTTCTGTAGATGGAAGGAGGACGGGCAGATGTGCCAACTGCATCACAGGAACGCTGACCAAAGCCATCTTGGGCTTTGGTAGGAGCAACTTCTGAAGACTCCTATGGGGATTGGAGTTTTGGTTAGCTTGATCTAAAATGTATATAGCCGAATCAGCAGGGTGAGCAGTCTCTGCCAACTTCTTGGCAGCAGGCATGATCTGAACAACTGAATCGTTAACCTTCACTTTTACGGAATCACTTAAATGTTTCTCCATCTTTCGCTTTTTTACAGGAGGAACTCTGCAAAGAAACAAAACCAAGAAATACAAAAGTCAATACTATGTTTCATCAAAAAGAAAATGCAAGAGCTTAATAAATCTACATTTTGTCTATACATGCCTGTGTTCCTTTGGAATTTCGTGACCTGTTCTGTAAATATGTGACAACAAGGCCGCCCTGCTTGCATAGGGGCAGCCACATGTACACTCATAGGTCTTCCCACAGTCTTCTATGTGTCTCTTCAGGTCCCACTGTGTACTGTAGCCATTGCTGCACTTAGAGCACTTGTGCTTTTTCTCTGCATGCATCTTCATGTAGTGCTAAAATGACAAATAAAAAAGGACAAAATATAAATATATATCAAAGTCACAAAATGGCAAACACTGACAGATGAAAAGCAAAATGTCCATTACATCACTAAGCAATGTTCTGTTAGAGAACCTTGCATCCTGGCATTCATGCAGATACCACCCACCTACACATTACTACTGAGCAAGCACTCTCATGGCAACCGCACTGCCTGATGCTGTTAACCTTCATTAGTTAGCCTTTGTGCCCTGCCATGATGCAAAACCTGCAAACACCCAGCATTTAGCTCAGCCAACAAAATCTCAAGCTCAGATCTAATCCATGAAGACCCAACCCCACAACTCAGAGGACCCCCGTCGGAGAGTTTGATAGATTAAGGAAGACCTACCAAAATATTAGGAAAGCAGTTTAAACTGAAACAATCTGAATACAGTAGCACAATTAAAGCACAGCTAGAAATCATTTTACTGACTTCAGAGAGACCTAAAAAAAATAAACAAAAAATAAAATCTTTATGGAATGTCAAGACACAAAGACAGAATAACAAGTCTAATTTGTGCCTTTTGATTCAATCACATTTACATTTCATTGTTGAAACCTGTAAAACGTGGAAGTTTCTTCACATTTGTGTTGCAGCCTTTTGAAATCTGAACAATGTTGGTAATCATAACAGAATGTCAACAACAGAACTTATTAATAATCCTATTAGTTTTGACTTCACAGACTAACAGTATTTAGTTGTTTGTGTCTTTACTCAAACCTGCCATCTGAGGGGTAATTTAACATTTTTGTTATACAGTCTCATAGTTTTTCTATAATCTAGGGTTTAAAATACTTTCCATTCAAACATGCTAAAAGTTAATCTTTGTAGTCTTTCAATATATCTCAGTTTTGCACAAGTGGTTGAAAACAAAAATAAAAGGCCTAGTTTAAGAAGTACAAACAGGCAAATAAATCACTTCATTTCAATAAAGAAAATGCTTACTTGCTTAACCAGTGAGAACTGTGAGAAAGGTCTGTTAGGCCCCCTTGGACAGCCCTCAATGGGACAGCAATAAAGTTTCTGAGAGCCTTTCATCTCCTTTCTGACTGTGGGATTCACAATACAGTCCTGAAGGTGTCCATGGCAGCAAGGATAAAAAAATGACAACAAAACAAAGGCATAAATTTTTTAACAAGTCAACAGTTGTTATATTCACACTACAATCATTAAAGTGTTTCAAGTTTTTTTTGTTTTAATTCTTAAATTAGGGCTGAGCAATAAAACAGTAGCAATATATATCATGATATACATGTGATTAATATCAACAAAAAAAATTGATAAAATGTTAATTTCAGGCAGAGGAAATGGTCCAGATAAGTAAGGACAAAAGGGAAAAGTCATGTCACCAGTTTGGTACGATTAATCAGCCTCTCTTCTCCTGGTTTTTATTTCAAATAGGTAAAACAGAAAATTAATCAATAATTATTTATATCAACTGATATGAAACGCTTATCATGATACATTTTTCAGCCATATTGCCCAATCCTATCTTGAATTAGAATTTTTTTGCTTTTTGTCATACAGATCAATTTTATTACTGGATAAACTATGGTCATTTTTGCTAGACAATATTTCCTACTGCAACAGACCTTGCACTGTTTTATGTCTCCCCTATAAAACAGAGAGTTTTATGCTGTTTTTTTATACAGAAGTCCTCCTGTATTTCAGTAAAGTCATTTTTGGACTACAAGATTTGAAAAACATTATGCAGGAAACCATAAACATGTATGTGCAAAAGCCTTTTTTTAATCTAAGTAGAAATATTTGTTTTTTGTGTTTGGAGATAAAAATAATTTATTCAATCCATTTGTCATTGCTTCTCTTGTGTTGACTAGGCTGTTTGAAAACCCTTATAGAAAAACTATGAGTTTTTTCCGAATGTTAATATAACCCTTTTTAATCAGAAAACAGCAGTTCTTACTAGACAATTACTTAAACATCAAACATAAGCATTTATTGATTAGAAACATTATACGTTACTGCAAACTACCATATTGTCACATGATCATATCCTGAAGCCTAGTTTATGTCAAGACATTATTTAATAGCTCCAAGCTGTTGAAAAAGCAAGCAGAGATTCATTGTCCTTGTTACAGCAGAGCTGCTCCACAGCCTTTTACCAGTGATTGCTGTGATCGTTTTTTTCCCCTCTGAGAAATGGTGGAACACAGTGATAAGTGAGAGTAATGGTCTCTACACCCTGCTTCTCCTTGCTGTTAAAGGTTATGGACTGAGATGCAGCTAAGAAGCAAGCTAAAACAGTCCCAGTTGTTGTATAAAACAAGTCTACCTGACTGTTTGCACAAATAGAAATGAAAAGTGTTCTTCAGTAAGCAATAATAATAATAATAATAATAATAATAATAATAATAATAATAATAATAATAATAATAATAATAATAAAAACATGTGTGCAGTCATGTAGTATGATAGTGTTGTAGTGTACATAACAAATGTAGTGTTTGGTGCCACTCTCTTGCAACCTGATGCCATTATTAATTCAGTAGTAAAAACCTCAGAGATTTGATAACTTCATCACCAATGGGGTATAATTACCATTACTAACATTAACTTCACAGGGCAGGGCACTGGTCGGTCTGTGACCTTCACGCAAAAACATTTATAGCTGTCTTTCTTTTCTCTATTTATGTTAACAGTGCAATCTGGACTGCATAAGGCCCAAACATTTAAAAACACATAGATCTAAATGAACTTTTTTTTCCTAATAAAACCAGGGAATTAATGGTTCTGTAAACAATCTCCTTCCATGACCACACTTGACTAAGAGCTAATTCAAATTCTCACATTCACCTATTTTGAACAAAGAGCTTAGTCTGCAGCGGGACAAAAGATGGCCTTTGCCAGCAAGGAACTTCATTCATGAAGGGAAACAGTGAATTACAGCTTCCCACAGAAAAGCCTAGTTCAGTGAGGACAGAGAAGCCAGGCTTTGAGTTAGACTTTAGTCCAAAAACTTTGTTTGCCTCCCCTGCAACAAAACAATCATTCTAACTTTTAAAACAATCTTGAATATTAAAAAAAGTACCAGTTTTGCTTCTTAAAGAGGCAGATGTGCTGTTTCTTGACTTTAATGTGTTTTTCTGGTTTTGCATCTTTCTGATAGTTGTGTTCACTTATATAAACGTTTATTAAAAAATATGCAAAATATATGCAGAACTGTGTTTAAAAAAGATACAGTAGCAGTACAGGGAAAAAACAGCAGCTGAACTGCTGCCTTGTATCAGAAGCAATACCAAGACGTGAATAACACTGTACATTTTAGTTGCCTTGTGTATATTTGTAGTGAGACTAGTAAAGTTCTTATATGTATTACCATTAAAGTGCCCAAAGCTAACCAGTCACGTGATAAAGAACCTGAAGCACGTGAAGCAATGGCTTGATGTAGCTAACCCATTTAACAGTAAACTTAGTACTATTTATCAAACCCTCTTCACTCATTAGACAAAATAAAGTTGTTTTTTCAAACAACGCTGATGAATCTGGATGACTTGCATTTCTCAGTTTTAACCTGTTCTCCACACCTAGTTAGCCAAGTTAGCATCGCAGTTACGTAAGCATAAAAAAAAACATGATGGGATGAGGTCTAACGAACATTTACCTTTATTCTGTGCGACTTAACAAGGTGCATGTTCAGCGCAGGTGTGTTGGGGAGAATCTTGCCACATCCTTCCACCGTGCAGAGGATGTTCGTCCTCACCTCTTTGGTCAGCTCCGTGATGGTCGGTTTTATTATTTCCTGACACTGCGGTAGCGACTCTTTGTGACCGTTCAGAGAGTCTGTCGTCGCGTTATTGTTATTATTTGTGATCGTTACAGAGGCGGCCATGTTTCTGTGTTGACAGCCCTTTTTCGGTTTGGCTGAAAGCCTCAGAAACAGCAGCGTTGAATGAACGTGAGGGCAAAACTACCCTCAGCTCTGCCTGAAAGGATTCTTCTTCTTCTGCTTTGGAATTTAACGGCAGTTTGTATCTTTTTAAGTTCTGTTATCGCCCCCTCCTGGTTTTTCCCATGCACTACAGTCTTTAAGTGCCTTCAGCCTTAAAGGAACAGTTCCCTTATTATTTTTAATGTTTTACCTGTAAGGATGATCTCAGTTTGGAGAATTAGGGAGAAATACTCCTGCAAGAAGAATGAAATCTATTTCAGAGTGCATTTTCACCATCTTAAAGTACTCAAGCACCACAAGTTTGAGAATTAATTTCTTTCCTTCAATTCAATTCAATTCAATTCAATTCAATTCAATTCAATTCAATTCAATTCAATTCAATTCAATTCAATTCAA
>JAUBOC010000043.1:10208132-10224018 GCA_032275365.1 Anablepsoides cearensis
TTTCTTTCCAGCTTGGAAATCTCAGTATTTAAATAATATTTGAGATTTCTTCTTCATATGGAAATGAAACATTCCTCAAAATATTTACATAAAATTAAGATCAAGACTAAATATTAATGTATTATCGTATCCACAAGACAAATTAAGTCATATCTCTGGATAAGTTTGTGATATCAGAGTGATCCAGGTATCAAAATGTAGCTTTTAATGTCAGGAATCTGAAAATGTAATTAGGTCAATTCGACCAAATTTGACTTAATCCTCATTTCGATATGATGGGTCACATTTAATGGACTGATAACGTCTGATTGGAAATAGTGAAATTGCATATCTTTCACATGTGAGAAAAGAAATGGCAAATGAGGTCCATATTAGACTTCGTGGAACAAGAACATCTGATGAAAGATGGGTTTCTGGATCAAGACAATCGCTTTAATGCTTTTAGGTCTCTGGTAAAGACTCAAAGCTTGAACTGCTAATGTAGCAAAATTATTTATATACAATATAAAAATATATACAACTTTGCATATATGAGTGTTGCGAAGTTTGAGAGGGCCCAGTTCCCACTTTGCTACTGGTATATGTTATGTTTTATATTATGTGTTTATTAAACTGGTAAATCTATGAGCATGAATAATAAACAAAAAGTAGCAATGAGCCACTTTATTTGTAGGTTTACTAAAGGTTTGTTTTTAAACTTCAGCTGTTTGCATGTTGCATAAATTATTGGAAAATGAAAGTTTAGCTTGTTCCTTCAGAAGATCATTTGAATGGATACTAATGTAAATGGATTTGAGTGGTGTGAGCAAAGATCAAGGCTGAAAGTGAAAAACGACCTAAAATCAAAATTGATAAGTTTTTCAAAACCAAGTGTGCAGTCACGCCCAACAGTACTGCTGTTATACCTCGCCAGACCTGCATTTACATGCATATTTGCGTTAAGCACACACTTGCATGTGTTTTCAATTAGGTGGACAGGCAGGAGTATAATGGTAAGTGGCAGGAATGGGGCTGGGTTCCACATAGATCCCACTGCACCGCGGTGGGCAGTGGGTTTAGAAGTGGATTTAGCAGAATGTATTTACACTTGGGTTGGCTAGAGAGAGAGAGAGAGAGAGTGCATTTGAGATTGGGTTGTTTTTACAGAAGTGCTGGGGGAAGAAGCAGGACCCACCCTGAGTCATGAACAGAGGGCTGATTGTGCAGCAGACAGAGTGGGTTGGAGGGCCTGAGTCGGGTTTAGTGAGAAAGAAAGGTGTTGTGTTTTAGCTCTAAGCCGCAAAATGACAGGTGACAGAAAGACTGCTGTCACATCAGAGGCTACGCTACCTGTCAAAACAAACCTATCAACGATAAAACCACTTTTAAATAAACACAGCTGTGACATATTCAAAATGTGTAGACATAATATTGCATAAGATCAAACAACTAAAAAGTTTATTACAGGTTTTGTGTTTTTGTGATCTAAATTGCCATCTTCTGTCAGCTTTCCTCAAAATCACATCTCTTCCACCTTCCTTCTTAGGCCTGAAGTGCAATTTCCTGGCTTTAAATCCAGAAGAGCTACCGGGGGACACATTGGGTGGATTACAAGGTTAAGACTTCATTTTGTCCCTGAGCTGTGGAGAAAACAAAAGGCAACAATCTTGAGAGTGACCTGTGCCGGTTTGTGATTCCGGGGAGAGCCCAGAGTGGCCCCTCAGGCTCTGAGGTGTCTGAACCACCTCCACTCACTTCTTTCACTGCCTCAAACTGTTATTGAGCTGGGGGCCTTTAGGGTGTGCCTGAAAATATTGTTTAATGTTCTTGAGCAGAGAAAGGCGAGATAAAGTACAGCTGCACAGAGCTGAATCCACAGCTTTGATTATACAAAGTAGCAGATGCAGTTCAGATGGTGTGTATTTGAACCACATGTAGACCACTAAGCAAAACTTAAACCAATCACTGATCAACAGTTATTTATCTTTTTATATTTAAAGAATCACATTTTCTTGTGTTACATTTACTTAAAATGTAAAGTAATTGTAAATCGTCATCATCACCACTCTGGATCAGATCATAGTTTCACCAAAGAAATCCGTTGTTGTGTTAAAGATAATTAAACTTTTTAATTACGATAATGTAAATGTGTTACTTTTACTCAGTTCAGTTAAGTGGAACCATTAGACATATTTATTGAATCCACTACATCTGATTTTTTGAGTGTACAGTCTCACTTTGCAATTTAATATTAGGAAAACAAATCTGAAAGACTTTAAAAATTAAAAGTTCACGTTTTATCACTTTTTATTTTAAATCTTCACAACTTTTTTTAAATGTCTGTTTTAATTTGCAATAAAAAGCAATATTGTGCTTGTTATAATTACTTTTGTGCACAAAATAAAAACAGATAGTAAAAATAAATGTATTTTATAATTTTTAATTATTAAACCTTTTGTTATGTACAATGTTTGTGTTCATAAAAATACTTTTTGTTACATACATTTGTTTGTAACAAAACCTGATAGCTGCAGAAATGCATTGGAATTGTAATGTGTTTTGCTATTTTAAATACACTGTTGTGGCTTACTGATGTAATGATCCTGCTGCCAACAATAAGCAGACTGCTTCACTGTGCCCCCCCTCTGTGTTCATCTCATCAGGTGTAATCAAATCTACCCTGCCACAGCCCTATTTGCTAAAACAGTTTAGCGCTCCCTTCATCATCGCTGTAACTGGCATTATACTGTGGCACTTATCACAGAAGACAAATGAACCAAATAATATCTAAGGAATCTTGGTTCATAAATTAAACTCAAAATGATTTCCACCCTTTAACAGTGTTCCATATAGACTTAAAGAGAAAACTGTTTCTGACAGCAGGACATTACACACCTATTTCCCCGGTTCCCCCTTCCCCTTCCCTTGCATTCATAAATACACCCTCGGCCTGCTTCTCCTAATTACAGAGCATGAGCATGGCTGTTTCCGCTCTCCTCTCGCACATAATACAAACTGCGTTTTAATATCCAGGCATCATAAAGTGTCATGCTGACTTAACAGACATGAAGAGCAGAAGGAGCAATAACAGAAGTGGGGGGTAAAGCTGGGCCAGGGGAGGGGTAGTAGCAGGTGGGGTTTAGCGTTGGGAATGCTTCAAACCCCAGGTACATCTTAAATTGACCTTTTTGTGCATCAGGACTGTTTTTCTTTTATCCTTAAATCAGTTTTTTCCCCCCATTTCTTCATTTTTTTGTCCTTTTTCTTTTCTTAGGAAGTTTTAGGCAACTGACAGAAATAACCATATTCACATGTTTGAACTAAAAATATTTAAAGGAAACAAATTTGAAGTTTTATTTAAGGGACTTTATTGTATTTGTCAGTGAACAATTAAAGGAAAAAAAAGGAAAAATCTTTCATATATAGTTCTGATTTTCTTATTTTAAAATTTTAACAGCTCTCAAAGCTAGAAAACAGGCAGTTGACTTTATAGTCAGCTTAGCTTTTATGGCTTGTCATTATTCAGATGTCTGAAGCATTTCAACAGGACCATTAGTCAACCTGTAGCCAGCACCACCCACCAGGGCAACAAAGATGAATGACCTGCCAGTTCCTGCAGCATTTTTCACCATCCTTAGGAAAGACAGTAAAGGCTTTCAGGAGTATTAAAATTATATTCCGTGTTAACACCTTGTTTCTACAGAAATGATATAAAGTCACAGTTAAAAAGAATACCAGCCTGTTTCCTGCTCTGACTTCGACACCTATTTTGTCTTAGTCTGTCAATAACAGGTGCTCAGGTTTAAAAGAAAACAGAACTGGGCTACTGTGAAAACTAATAATTTACCCCCAAAAAATGACATTTAGAAAAAGTAAAATATTTTTTCTCATTCTGCTGAGTCCAGCTTTTTTTTGCCTGTAAATCTAGGTGTTCAAAATTGATTTATTTATTAATTTTTACTGAGCAGAGTTTGATAAATTAAATGTATTTATCGACTGTTTCATGACTTCAATGTGAATATGACTCATATTCAGACATTACGTATTCCTGGCTTGGGACAGGCTGTATACATAAAGTTATAATTAATGTGTCACAGTAGGAGGTGTGGGTTGATAGTTGGAGGGCATTATGAAGCAAAATGTGATTTACCAAAAAAGAAACAGCAGTTCCCTTTTCTCTCGGTCAAGACTCTAATAATGTTTCTAAAGCAAAACATCCTCCCCAGAATTACACATGTGAATAATCATATTTGGGCACATGTCAGAGTTTATTTCTCCATTCCTTGCTTTTGTGTTTATATTTGTAAAGTACGTAGAAATTTAGAACCCTATTATTTATATGATAATTTTTATTTTGAACCAACCACTACAAACCCTTTCAGATTAACATTTTATGCATAGGAAATTGACTTTAGTCGTTTACTTTTTTTATTTTTCACACCCAGATTGGCATCATCAGGGTTGCAGGAAGCTGGAGTCTATCTTAGTTGTTACCAGATAAACGGCAGGGGTGAGAGTCCAGCACAGGTCCAACACAAAGACACACAAGACAAACAACCATGCAAACACACACATATATCTACTCTTAAGATCATTTTAGTCACCAGTTATTTTCCATGCATGTCTTCAGATTGCTGGTCAAAACCTGAATATATGAAGAAATTTACACACGAAAGAGCTCTATTTGAGGTTCAAAAGCATACTTGCTATTGTTTTTATTAATTTTATTTTTATCAAGTATTCAAATAATGAGTTGTGATTAAAATAAAAAAGCCCCAAATTAACTTTGGTGGCTTCATATTTTATTTGATTATAAGTGACTACACATAAGAAGGTTGCTGTGTATTGCTAACCTCACAGCATTAAGGTTTTGGATTCTAATCTCACTTCTCCAGGTCCTGTCTGTGTGGAGTTTGCTCTCCAGTTTCCTCCCACAGTCCAAAACCTGCATGTTAGGTTAGCTGGTAATTTAAGGCAGACCCTGCAGGATTCAGTCTGTCTGGGATGTGTCTTAGAGGTACACCTTTGACAGAACTGTACATCAGAACTGACACCCGTTCACAGCTGGAAATAGACACCAGCTCGTCATACCACTTCACAGGATTGTTATAAAGAAGCTGACAGTGTTAAAAATTATTGTATATTAAATAAAATTTAGAAAAAATTGAGAAACTGAATTTATCTTTGATGTAACCTTGGTGTTGTCCTGGGTGAGTTTTCTGCATCGTGGGTGTACCATATTCATGTGTGTTTGCCGATGAGGTGCATAGAGCATCCCTCCTCTCTTAACTCACAATTCTTCCTATTTCCATCTCTGTCTGACTCTGCTGTGGGCCAAGGTCCTGAGTAATAACCAACCTTAATCACATGCTGTTTGTTAGTGTATGTGGCTTTGACCATTTCCAGGTGCATGACCTGATTTTCCTGCCGGGTAGGTGGTCTAACAGACACACAGGACCGTTTATCACTGAGCAAAGGTTCATTAGAGGCAATGCTTGTTTAAAAGTGTGTAGGTTTATGTCCTTTTACTAAAAGGATTTCATTTCTAACGCAACAAGACAGTCGTTTTTATCATTTTTCCGACAGGGTTCTTTCCCATCTTGTGTAATTTGTGTAAATATGACAGCTGATTTGTTTTAGTAGAAGCCAGCGGATTCTGATCTTTATGTCATAACATTGTGAAAGAAAGCAGGTGTCAAGTCAAAATATAATGTGAAAACCGATGTTAGATTGGTCCTAATAAAATATAACATATCAACAGTTAAAACAAAAAGAGTTGCCTCATTCACAGAAAATTTTAAAATCTGGAAAACGGATTGAAAAAAGTGAACAAAATTATTTAACAATGTTTAATTTATTTTCAAGATGAAGAAAAAATGTATTGTTTATTGGTTGTGATTTAGCTGAGGAATGTTTTAGAAATCCACTAAATAAAGTTTTATGTGTTTGACGCAATGACTGAGGGCTGGATAAGGAGGAATTAGATTTAGGTTATGGTTTGTACAACTCTTCAAAGTATACTTATTTTTTTCCCTTAAAGTGTTTGAAAGGTGCTTAAGTTTTCTTTCACTTTCCTCATATGTTTCTTCCAAAAAGCTCTCAGCACCACTTCTCATCAGAATGTTTTCAGTAACCATAATCCAATTAGAAACATTAAAGTTGTTTGTTGCTCCACAGTATTAGATTGGAGGAGAAATAATAAGAATAGATTGAGAGCATGAATAAAGAGTCTGTTTCTCCTGTTAGCTTTGACAAGATTTGTTATTGTGCCGTGTTATCCAATCATATCTGTCTCCATGTGATAGCTCTCCTCATGTTGCCACCAGACATCGGTTTTACTGTAAACCAGCTCAGGTACAGATGGTGATTATTTGACAGAGATTTAGAGGTTTAGAGACAGAGGCTGGACTTTATGTGAACTTTAGTCTCCATAGCTAATAAAATATGTTGCTTTGGGTGTGCTAATTTTTTTCCCTTGTTAGTCTAGGTTTTGTATTGGAAAAAGGACAAAACGCTTTTCCCTTTTTTTTCTGCTTCCAAGAACACATTCCCTTTGAACACCTAAAGCTTTTTTTGTTAGGCTGTTTAACTGAACCTGCAAAAATAGGCTGAAAAAAATAAATACGGGGAGAGAACTTGTGCACGTTTGTCTGTTTTACTTTTCTTTTCTGTAGGTTTTAGTCTTTGTATTACTGTAATGAATTTCCACACACCTACACTGTTAGGTGTTTACCATTTCCAGCTTTTCTGAAGTCAGTGTGAAACATTCAGATGTAAAAAAAGAGAAAAAAATAACTCAAGCCTTTGAGTTCACAAACCATAATTCAGAAGATTTCACTGTCTCCTTTCTTTCAGATGCAAAACAGCTTGTTATTTTCTGTATACTTCGAAACACATGCACCCTGACAAACCTAAAAGACTTGCCAGCATCCTGTGGGATTAAATGTTTAAAGATTTATTTGGTGTTTATGATGTGTAAAATACACTCTTGGAAAATGTCCAGTTTAAAAAGGCAAAATAAGTTTGAATTGAATTTCAACGCGTTTCAGAGTTTTTTTTTTTTTTTTTAATTATGTCAAAAAAAATGTAAAGTGAAAGCCAGATGCTGTGTTGGTTTAAGTTATATGCAAACACGGATAGAGTCTGGTACAACAGATTCTGAGTCAAACACTATAAAAGTGATTTGAAACACGTGTTTTTTTTTCCTGAAATGTAATAAATGTTAAATTGCTAATTGTTATGAAAGTTATCTAAACCTTTGTGGATGACTTGCTTGTTTTAAGAAGTCAAGCATTATTTTTCAGAAAAAAACATCTTACAATACCTGCTTATTAATTAGTTTTAATATATATATATACATTTTCCCACTTCTATTTTAATCACATCATATTGCATTCATATTTTGTAACATATATTGTTTTTCTGGCTTAAGCAAACACCTGATATAGTCATTTCTGGTGGAACTAATCCGGTCCTGCAGATCAACAAGTTTAGTGTTCATAACTGTTTGTCCATATGGCAGCACTGAAGTGACATATTTTGATTTATATTACAGGGAAAAGCATTTGAAACTGTGGTGGCCCCAGATAAAATTATCACCTGACAGTTTTTATTTTTTTTATAAGAAATGTTTAATCACCAGAATTTTTTAATCGGCCTTGGGCCGTAACATTGGACAAATAAAGATCCAGACATTTAGTGTAATTAAAAATAAATAAGTAGAATTAAAAAAAGCACAACTTGTGATTTTACAAGTTAAGCAAATATGCAAAACACCCATTAAACATGAAAGTTGTATGCTACTTTGCAACATTTTCAAGGCCAACACCATTTTGCCAAGAAAACGTATCCTTGACATTATGTGAACTTGCTACACCATCGCTATTTTTAGTTCAGAAAACAAAATCTGGCTTCATTAGTTGGGGTATTTATCATATTTTTACTTTACATGAGTTAGCCTAAAAGTGTTTCCAAGCAAAAGGAGTTGCAAATTGCCCCCAGTCTTATTTGCCTCAGTGGGCCTGTGGAGGCAGTAGTGTTGTGGTCAGCACTCCTCAGACTCTTTGAATTGCAAATCATCTCCGTAACTCAAAAGTAATGCAGCGGGGAACGTCACCTCCTGTCATTTTTCTGCATTTGGGTGCATGGGGCACCAGTGCTGAGGAAGTGCAGTTATTGTTTCTGTCTCTGGTGTGACTATTCCATATTGGACGGATGACTAGAATCTGCTCTCTCAACCTCAACCTCACTAATGTGCTAGAAAGCTCCCTTGGTTATAATGATGCCCGGATGCAACCATTACGACATTGTGTACTGCGACATCTTCCTGATTAAAGGGAAAAGAACCGCACAAACAATGCTGTTTGTAAAACTTTGCAAAACCTCTAACATCTGGATGTTTTAAGAACCAAAACACATACTAAGAAGTGGATGAAAGTGAAGGAATTTCTATTTGAACTTGTAAAATTAAGTAATTAGGAAAGCTAGCAGATGAGTTATAGATAAGGTTAGGTAAACTGACCAAAACAAGCAAAGAGATGCTGCAATAGTGGGAAAATCCAGAAAAGTAATGTTTCAAACTTAACACTAGACTTAACGTGGACATAAAAACATAACAGAAAACAAAACATACTTGCAAATATGTTCCGAAAAGATAATGAGACACTTTGCAGATGATAGCAATAACAAACTAGAATCAGATGTAGCGGGAAAAGCAGACACAGTGCTAACAAGAAAAAAATAAAATAAACTAGGTATACAAGAGATATTTACAGAATATGAAAATCCACAAAGTCAAAACTAGAACATAATACATGACAAACAAGACATTTTTGTAATCACAAAAAAAGGATGACTTACCCAGTAACCCAACAAACATTTTTGCTGGAACCTCTGAAGCCCACAACTGTGACATCACTCTCACAAGATGCTGTTATACAGTTTTTTATACAAATTAAACTCTGATTTATTTAAGTTAAAATATTACTGCCTGCACAAATGTTTAGAGTATTAGTCGAACTTGCAAAAATATTCTAACTATAACATTTTGTTTTCATCTTTAAGAGCAAATTTGATGATGGTATAATCTGCATGTGTATCTAAACTGAGTTATAAACAGTTTAGAAACGGTGTCAAAGAAAACCCGTATGTCAATCAGTTTTGTGATTGTTTTTTCTTTTAATTAGCCATAAATAGACAGGTATTGTCTGGAATAATAATGCTTGATGGAAGCCAGGTGAAAGTCATTCCACTGCTGAGTCAAACTGCACTGATTCTGATGAGTTGTAAAACACGCTGTTGTCAAATTTAGATTGTCCAGTCAATTAATCAATTGATCTCTGACTGAATCTTTAGCTGCATTATTTCCTTTAAAATGTTAACAATCCTTAGCAAAACTGGCTATTTGAAAGCTACAATCTACTTTGAACACTGTGAAATTTATGTTAATAAAGCTTAAACAGGTCATTGTTCAACTTTAAATGAATACAATTATCAATACACATTGCAAAAACTGAGAATACTCAATTTTATTTCAGTGATTTGCTTAATGCTAGTAACAAAGAACAGAATCTGTTCTGGTATTTCTTAATTAGTGACGCTGGTGATTAGGTTGTTGGCAGACAGGCGGAGGGACTGCTGGAAACCATAGAGGGTCAACACGGGGTCCCTCTTTCTTTGCCAGGCTGATTAATTCACTGTTTTTCCTCTCATTGCCTGCAGCCCATTATGACTTTAACACAAAGTGTTGTCTCACCATTTCAGGGTTTTTCCTCTTCACTCACCTTGTTGTTTATTTGCCAATTGAAATGACCAATAATAAGACGAGGACGTGCATTCATGCTGCAAAACTGCTTGGAAGAAGATGTGGTAAAACCAAGAAATGTCTTTGTGTTTGTCATTTGAACAGTCTAATCCACCTAGAATTATGTATTGAAGCTGTGATAAGATGGTTGGACTGTTTAAAAATCCAATCCCCTTCATATACATAAACATGAACACAGTCAATCTGTAGGTTTGCACTAAAACTTGTTGATAATTACCTGGGGCAAGTATACATATCCATTATGCTCTTTTTTTCTGTGTAAACAATGGCTACAAAGTTGAAATAAGAGACCCAGGTTTATGAAGTTACTTATAAAAGTAGCATGAAATTGAGCATTTAATCCACATAGACAGAACATTGTAAAATAACAGTATATACAAAATATCATGTGTTATAAGAATATAAACACATCAGTCATTCATGGCAGATCCAACAGAGTTGTCATCTGTCTGGTGAAACCATGATTTTGGTGGGACTCTGTGTTAAAAGTACATTACTGCTGACTTTTGGAAATTATAGTTAAAGTCAGACTTTTCCATAGTTCTATTTTGTTTTAGACAAGGGAAGAAAAAAAAAAAACAAATGCTTATACCTTTTAACTTTGGCAAAGCTGTATTTTTTATCTTTACAAAGTTGGTGTATTCCAGTTAGGAGTCTTTGCTGAGTTGCATAATGAGACCTGCATAATTGTTTGAGATTTAAAAGCTTACTTCGCACCGCCGGCACAATGTAAGATAACATTATTAGTGCTGCCATTAGACGATTCTGGGAGAAAACAGGTAGTGTGTCAAATTGCAGAAATATGCATTTTTGCAATCTTAAAAAGACTGAGAAGAGCTTAATAATGTCCACCTTTTTAAAACAGAAAAAAATAACTTAAGATGGTTGTGTTCAAAATATTTTTGTTCTTGTTTGTGTGATATGACTGAAAATGAGGAGAAAATTGTTGAATAGACGGATTTCAATAAGACTAATGGAGCGCATGCTATTGTAGATTGATGGCAGTCAGGATTAATTTTGATGCGGTTCCAATGCTTTCAATTTTTTCTTCACATTATCAACACACAAATGACCCTCTGTACAGTGCAGAAAACTCCCAGTTTTAGCTCATGCGTAATAAGCTCAATAAGGTTTCTCATAAATCACTCTAATTGAAAGGATTCCTCCCTGGCTGCTACTTAAAAGACACCTCACAGACGCAGACAGGGTGAACAATTCCTTAGTCCCTATTTGAACTCCAAATGAACTGGTGACTAAAACCTCCTTTGGCTGACTGAAATAAAGATGACACATTGGAAAGAGTGATGCTGTCCCCCCCTCTCAAACAAAAGGGGAAAAAAATAAAAAAATAAAATGTAATATGTAATTATCTGATTTTATAAAACATTTTATTTTGAAAAGGTTGTATGATGGGTTTCTTTTCCTTTCCATTCCATTCCATTCCATTCCATTCCATTCCAAGTCTATCAGCAAAAAGAACTATTTCAGAGCTCAGAGGTCAGTGCAGCAGACATGTAATCCAAAGGCTGCAGATTTGAGCCCAGGTTGGTGCAGGAAG
Organism: Anablepsoides cearensis; assembly: GCA_032275365.1. Lineage (NCBI taxonomy): Eukaryota > Metazoa > Chordata > Actinopteri > Cyprinodontiformes > Rivulidae > Anablepsoides > Anablepsoides cearensis. Next base: position 10,219,493 of record JAUBOC010000043.1, read on the forward strand.
GGCATCTACAACTCTAATTCCAAAAAATAGACAGGGGCAACTAAAGACTGGGAACATTGAGGAATGCTCAGTAAAACACCTGTTTGAAGTATTGCACAGGAGAACAGATTAATTGGAAACAGGTGAGTGTCGTGAATGGATATTAAGGGAGCCTCCTCAAAAGGCTCAGTCGTTCACAAGAGAGGATGGGGCGAGGTTCACCACTTGTGAGCACTGTGTGAGCAAATAGTTTAAGAACAATGGGCCTCGTGCAAGAACCGTTCATACGAACAGATTTGTTCTTAAGTTGTGCATACGAGTTATTTAGGAAAATTTGAGGCATTCAGCAATTTTTTCATTTTCTAAGATTTTCTTTAGATACGAACAAAATTCACATGTGGTTGTATATTTTACTTGCAGTCTGTCTGCTGTTATCCAGATGGATTTTCTTCACTAATAACTTTATATTTCATTAGTTTGAAGATATTTCGAGATGAAAATAAATCATACTCCATAATTACTGTATGTTGACAATAGGCTATTCTGTTTGAATTGGAATTATTATTTTCAATGTGATAATGTAGACTAACAACATAAATAGGTTAAATTAAATTATCTATTAATGCTGTTGTATAACAATTCACTATTAATATGAAGTTAATTGAAGTTTGGAGACATTTGAAATTGTTTTTTTTTTCAGAAATGCATCTGACACTTGCGACGGTGAGGTGGGGGAGACGGGGGTAGTGGTGCTGCTCTTCTGCTGAATAAATGAAGACTATGTAACACAGTTGTTTACACTTAAATTAAAAATATTTGACCAAAGGAAAACCAGAGCAGGACTAGAGAGAGATGAATATAATTTAGATTTTTATTTCTGTGACTGTACGACCCACAGGAGACACGACATTAACAGCAGTCATTTTATTCAGCTTTAGCAGCTCCTTTAATTCCACAGCTGACGCTGCTAAAAATGACAGATTTTCTTTTCTGGATCTCCGAGAGCAGGACTTCAATCTCCATACTCGTAAAGTTCTTCTTTTTACTTTTGATGTCATTTATGAATGGACATTTTCTGGTATGTGGGGCAGGAAACATGTAGCCTTATATGGTGTTTTTAGGGTGGTAATATGCAAATCTCCTCTCCTGCATGAGCACCTGGGTATGCATTTGTCATTTTACGCTGCTCATTTACACACTTTTCCTGAAAATAGAAGAGTTTGTCGAATCTGACGTGACGTGTTCGTACGAACCCTTCGTTTGAAAAAAACTAAGAGAAATCTAGGATAAAAATACGAACATGTTCTTGCATATGAGGCCCAATGTTTTTCAACCTGCAATTGCAAGGAATTCAGGGATTTCTTCATCTAAAGTTTCTAATAGCATCAAAAGATTCAGATTTGGACAAATCTCTACAAGTATGCGTCAAGGTTGAAAATAAACATTGAATACTCGTCACCTTCAATTCCTCAGAGAATTAAAATTCGACTTTATCCTGCAACATATATTATTACATGGGCTCAGGAAACCTTCAGTAAATTATTGTCAGTGACATCTACAAAAGTTACATTTACAAGCACAAGTTAAAACTCTAACACGCAAAGTGAAAGCCATTTATCAACAGCACTCAGAAAACTTCAACATCTGTAAAGGCAACATTAATGCTGAATAGAGGTTTTGGAGCAACATATGATTCCATCCAAGTATAGTTGTGGTAGAAAACAATTGTCAGATCTTTCATATGATTTCTCATTATGACAACCCTTGCAGAAAGAAACAGCCAACAATCAAAACCATTTTTATTAAATCTCATACTTTTACAGCTTGTCCTGCTATTGTTGTTGTCAACCACTCACCATGCAACATTTGCAGTTGCATAAGCTATTTTCTTCTCCCTTAGATTGTAATATTATCGTGGTGTTGTTTATTTATTTCAGAAGGGATAGTGCACGTTACAGAATATTCCAGAATTAGCCACGAAGGCTAGTTTTCATCTGCAGTCCAGCCCAGCAAACATAGTGACCTTTGATGCACAGAGTCACAGTATCCTCATGACCTGTGTGTGCTGCTGAAGCTGCTGTGTTTACAGTCAGACACCTGTGAGGCTGTCCTCATCCTGGGAATGGCTGGAGATTTATTACCTATTGATACACACCCTCCCTGAACACACCCCCAAAGACACCAACAGTACATTGTTGACTCATGAATTGCACAGCCAGGAGCCCATGAATCATTCTCTTAAAAAGAATATTCCTCCATTTTTCTGTGCACCTTTTCTGGGATTTCACATCCTCTGTCAAGTAGATAAAGTACTCCGTGTGCAGCCAAATACAGAAACTGTGTTTTTCACTGCCATCATGTGTTTTCTCATTGGGAAAGAAATACAGTGAATTGATGGTGGGTGTTTCACCACTTCTTGTAAGTTTGCCCTTTATTGTCTTGTTTTTATATGCAATTAGTAGCGGTGTCACCTGGTGTCCATACCTTTGTCTTACTCAGACAAGGGTTTTCTATTTTATTCTACCATCCAGATATCAACCTTACAAATTTTTTTTCCTATTTTTTTTCACGTTATCTCAAAATAACGTGTTAGAAAGTCAAAGGGGAAAAGGCTGTCATTGATAAAGATACATTGTTTTTATAGCACATGAAACATTTAATGGACCAGATTGAAAAAGAAAAGATGTTTGGAAATTGTGTAAACAGCAAATATTCTAAGAGCATCTACAGACATCCTTCATTGTGATTCAAGACTACTCTTGGAAAACACTATATTGTGTATATGCGGTCTTGCTTTGGAGACACTGCAAAGGTGCACTGACAGACGTAATAAAAATAAACCTGCCTGTCCAGCCTCACTTCTACATTCATCAACCCATCTGAGTGAGCCTTCTGGGCTGGTTCAGCCTGAGAAACTCCATTTGTCACCTGCTAAATGCTGCCAATGCGTTCGGAGTCCCCACTGCCTGTGTCCTTTTTAGAGTAAGCAGATGTAGGTTTTATTTATGTTTTTGGGGAAATACACCAAAGATAGGAGAAAAAATGAGGACAAAGGATTTCTTCCAGTGTTCTGACATGTAGCTGATCTACTGATAAATTGAGTTTGCTGAAAATGGTAGGTGATGCTTTTGTGGATTCTGTTGTGACTAAAACACACAATTATAAACAGTTTATCACATTAGTACTTCATTGCATATAAGAAGAAGCTGTCAGGGGAGGGTTAAGGTTTGCATATCTTAAAATAAAAAGAAGCACACACCGTTGTATATTTTTTTAAACTTTAATCTCACATCTGGTAATCTCCCTTGAGTCACATTTCTTTATGTACCACCAGTGTGTATTGAGATAATTTTGCTGAATGTAACTCAGCCATGTTTCAAGTAGTAAAAGATAAGGGTACAGGACAAGCAGAATCACATTTTCTAAATCTAACTACAGTAGAAGACAGGCTTTTCCCAAATGACAAAGAAGGAAAACAAAACCCTGCAAAGTATTATAATTGTCAAAACAAGAAATAAAAGGCACTCTGACATTTTATCAACACTGTAGTCATACATTATTTATCTGGGGAGTTAATATCAGATTCCAGATACTAAGGCAGAGCAAAGCAGCCATTTTACATTGAGGTCCCTTCCCTGTGTTTTATGATAAATGTTCTCAAAGTGCTCTGCATTTTACCCAGAGTGCACATAAACTACAGGCTTCCTACAGCCATAACTCTCCAACACCCGCTCTTACGATTGCAAGCTGCACTCCAAAGAATCTTATTTAGAGTACAAGTGCGGCTTCATCCTTAGACTCAGTCCTGCTTCTTTAAAAATAACTCTTACCTTAATATTACCAGGGGTGATACATTTACAGATATAACCAGACTCTATTGTTCTCCATAATATTACACAGAACAATAAATTAGATATTAACAAGCAGACTTTGTAATGTCAAAAATAGTTAATACATGGAAAGGCTTAAGGATGTACTGGTAACAACAGACAGACAGTATGTGGCCTTTGTGACTAATGTGAGAACTTTAATAACAAGTGAGACCAAGGGTCTGCTCTCACTATACTCATTAATCATGTGAGGATGTGGGGTCAGAGTTCATCTGACCTGTGGAAGCAAAATGAAGACATCAAACTGGAGTCTAGAGGATAGTTGATTATTACATAAACCTGCACTTAAACCAATTAAGCTCAAACCTCTCTAAGGGCATGTTGTAGAAGAACTGAATTTAAAAAAGTGATATTTTTCTTGTTTTCCAACTTTGTGAAGCAAGAATTAGCCAGAATATTTTAATTATTAACGACACATTCAAAAACCAATACAAATATAAAACTTTCTTTATTTAACATAATAAATATGATGATATTTATCAGAAAAGAAAGGGACAGTTTTGCTTTTGCTCAAGGAGTGGACCTGTAGATCTAGCATAACATATCACTTAGAATCACTCCTTTCATAGACTACACTATAGGTCTATACCATCCAAAAAGCTGAATATAAAGGAAGAGTTTGTCCGTGTTACTTCAGTAGCCTGAAGGACCAGTAAT
>JAUBOC010000043.1:10242546-10258851 GCA_032275365.1 Anablepsoides cearensis
AAATAAATAAATAAATAAATAAATAAATAAATAAATAAATAAATAAATAAATAAATAAATAAATAAATAACATCAAAGACAAAACTATTTAATTTGGTATGTAAACTGGCAGTGAGGGGTGCCACTTAAAATCTTAGGACACTACAATGGCTAGGGCCGGCTCTGCAGAGGATCATTGTACCTTCGAGTGAGCCTCAGTCATTTGATGTGAACGTATGTGGAGACAGCATGACATGCTTTACCTTCCCTTTCAAGAAAACACCACAGGTTGAGGAAATTTCAGTTTGTGTAGACTGAGCAGAATGGCACTTTGAAATGTTCTGCTAACTGCTCCATTGAAGTCCCTTTTCTTGAAATATGTCCAGCATGCACATGTGAGGGCTGTGCACCATCGTCTCCATAGCTCCGCTAGAGATTACGTATTGATTCTTGATATGAAAAGCTCATTACATAAACAGAAACAGCAACACAAAAAAGCCAGCAAACCTTTGCATAAATCCTTTAATTGAATATCCAGTGCTGGTGGTTGGAGGTCCTTTTTTAATTGAATCCATTGCTGGCGTTGTGATTTGCATGCACAGGAGTGGGTCCTGTCCCAGATAAAGTGCCATTGATCCTTATTAAACCTCACCTCTGGTCGTGCTGTGGACTAACGGAAAATTAAATGTGTTCATGGTGCATATACTTACTGCCCACAAGGCAGGACTTTGAAAACCAGTAAAGACAGAAACAGAATAAAAGGGATAGGGGGGAAAAAATGGAATTATTGTGAAATTAATAGGGTAAATTATTTGGGCGTTGGTAATATGTATCCTTTTTCATAGTTTCTGTAAAGCTGCACCTCTTTGATTTCAGTATTGTTAAAAATGCCTGCTTTAATGGAAATTTCAAAGAACAAAAGGTTCTGCAAGTTCAAGGTAAGCTTGACAACACGTTTAAATAACACATAATCCAAACATTAATCTAGGGAACAAATACAGGTTGGACAGAATAAACAGATGAAACAAACAAGGGCAGAAAGGAAAGGAAAAGACCAGACAGGAGCTGATGAAACAGACAACAATGAAGACAAGCACAGGTGCAATATTTAGAAGATAATAGCAAAATGAGGGTAAAATATCAAAATGAAATCAACAAGATTGACTGGAAATAAACTAATTTCAAAAAATGTGACTCAAACATAAATTATACATATGTTTTTATATGAAGTAACTGAGACATGCTCACATACATACAAAAAAAAGAATACATCAGTTGGCCTAGTCCTCTCTGTTCTCTTGGCCAAATGCTAATCCCCCAATCCACAATAATGTCCACTCAGCAGAAATGTTTAACTGTATTGAGTTGAATGTTGTCCTTTCCTTTGGGCATCTGTGCTTTTTATAGGTAACAGCAGTGAATGTGTTTGTGTCTCAGTGTGAGGGGATGCTCAACTCAAGTTGTTGTATTTTGACTCTGTGCTTATGACCGCCTGCTTAAGCATGTTACCCATTCTCTGTCCAATGGTCACTGGCAGGCTGAAAATATTACTGCTCATGTTGGAACACAAAAAAAGTTTTACATTAGATCCACTGGGACTGCACTCGAACAAGTGTGGCAGACTGACTTTTATGGTACCATATTTACAGCACGTTCACCTCCAAATTGCTTGTTGCAGTGGCCTTAAAAAGTATGATAAAGTAAAGCAATAAAAAGGCGGTACAGACATTGTTCTGTGGTAACAGTCCACCTGGCTAACAGCTAAGATGGATTAGAAAGGGTTTATAGGTCCTGTAGAAACACCACTGCCTTCTCATGCCCTAATCAAATTTAAATAGACTGAGATAAAGTAAAAAAAAAAAATAGACCCATGATCTAACAAATAAAAAAACAACAGATGATGATTCTTTCTAAATCTGAAAGCTGCATGAATGTATTCTGTTGCTTGTCAGCTGAGTTTGCCAGAAACTGTTCTTTCTTCAAACCAATGATTCTTTCTTTGTAGAATCTGGCTCACACAAAATTCCATTTATCTCGCGTTTGCTTTTAAAATCACTTATTTCCATTATCTTGTAGTTCAGGGGTTCTCAAACCGTTTGGGTCTGGGGGCCCCTTACAAGCGTGAAAACAAATTCCAGGGACCTCTGTTTGTTTTACAAGTGCATATTTTTTAAAATAAAAAACAAATTACTAATTTCTTGAATTTTTTTGCAGACCCCCAAGATACGGCTTGCAGACCCCTGAGTGTTGAAAAACACAATGATAATCTGGAATTCTGAAACATTGTGAACATATTACTCAGAATGTGTTTAGATACAGAAATGCCCCTCTGGGAAACATTTATTATTTCACCAGACTCACCTGGTTCAGAGTGGCAGCAGCTCACTGATAAAATGTGAGAAATAAGGCATCCCTAATGGAGGCAAATAGTGGAAACATATTTCATTAGAAGTGATTACCACTAATTAAGCTGTTTTCACAGCTGGCTGCTTCGGTTTAATATGCACGTTTGCATCATACAAAGGGCTGAATGAATAGTGAGGAATGCTTGGAGATCGACTTGAGTCACAGAACACTGATTAATTTTATCTGAAGCACATCCAAAGTTAAATTTAGTTGAGGCTTATTCTTGTAAATACAATTGATATACTTTTTTTTTAGGGTTATTTATTTTAAAATCATAAAAAACACAAATTATTTGCTGTATCGTACACTGATTTGTTTTCTTGTGTTATATGTTATATGTTCATGCCATTGCATTGTGGCACCGAGATGCACAGCATAAAATGTATACAATTGTGAAATTACACATTTTTTACATCTATTTAGGACACTTTTTCTGTCTGTCCCCAGGTTAGGAGATCAAAGACACTAGATCTGGATGCCTCTGAATCAAAGAGAGCAGTTTAATTGAAATAAAACTGGGAATGCAACTCAGGCTATTAGCTTTGCTCAGGTATGTTTCATAACGACTTTTGGTTGCTTTGCATGACTTTCTGCTCAAGGCTTTTAGATTGCTTTGAAGGTTACCTCTAATAATTTGCTCCACAGAATTTGAAAATGAAGTGGAACCAAATTATTTATGAATGTTTTCAACAGTGTTTCTTTTAACCTAATAGTAAAATTATTTCCAGAGATATATTTTTTTAATCTTTGTGAAACCATTTGGAATAACAACAACTCCAAATCTGTTTTTCACAAATGTTTTGTATAGCAAAACTGAGAGCATGCACATCACTCTATTCTTGCCTTGCCTTGATGACCTCTTCTTTGCGGCTCATATGCAAACGTCAATGATCTTGTTAGAGATCAGAGAGATGATTTGGCAGAATGGAATAATGCTCAACATGGGTCAGGTGTCAAAACAAAAATAAGGGCTGGGTAAATCTGTTCTCTAATTTGAGTAAGCCGGTCAGGTGGATTTGAAGTACCACTGAAGCTGTGCAGCAAGTGCTGACTTGAGCTGTGCTTTTAATGTGGAGGTCAAGTGAAGATCAAATAATCAAAACAAACAATAAATAACAATAAGCACGAAAGAATGATTTTGATATCATCTATACATCTGGCTATGATTATCATTAGTGATGTTAAAGTTGCATGAAAATGACAACAGACGTTATTTTCCAACATTTCCACTAATCTCCTGTAATCAGGCCTACATGTGCATACATTTGGAGAAACTTCTTTCGTTTTTCTTACTTTTTAGATGATTCTTAAGTTTTCATCTCCCAGTGCACATAAATCCAAATGTGGCACTCTAATGCATTTTACGTAGCCCATGACCACTTCAAAGATGTAATGTCTTAAAAATTAACATATGCTGCTTTAAAACCAGCATTGGCCACAAACTACATCTTCTGAATAGATGTCAATTATTTTACTGAGAATATAATGAAATCCATCCTCTAGGTGGAAGTGCACAAGTTTCAAAAGTAGATAGCAAAATGTGCTGGGTAAAATGTTTATTTTGCCGCAATTTCTATGGCTAAATTTCCCACTTACACATCATAAGTTTAAACTAGAACACACCTCCAGAGGGTATTCCCATGTTGGAAAGTGGGAAAGTTCAAAATTCCTAACCTTATCTACTCACCACAACTCAACAATGGAAAAAAAAACCCTCTTACTTTTATAATTAGTTTTTTTATTTTTTATTTTTGTGTGTAGTCGGTGTGCACTTTTCAGTGTTATATAAGAGAATGTGTTAAAATGCTGCTTCTATAAATGAAATACCACATAGAGCTCAGTTATTGTTTATTTGCGGTGCTCAGCTGAAGCAATGAGGCGAGGAACTTGAAGCTTTTATTTTTAGTCAAAGTTAAACATGAAATGTCAATGTTAAAAACTGGCCCCTTTAAGGATGATGATATAATGCTCATATAGCCCTAGGTGAAAAAGAGTTTGACATCCCTGATATAAACCAAGGGTTAGTTGTCTGTTGCCATCATGAATTGGATTTCCATCATTTTGAACATGACAGGACAGGTTTATGTCATCTGTAAAAATGGGAAGAAAAAAAACAAACATAATTTGTAAATTATTTAAAGGGATTTATTTTGTCTTTTGTTGATCTCTAATCTGAAGTTCATTTCCAATGCCATGCAGCGTGGAACTTTATTTTAATTGGAAAAACTCACAGCACGGGAAGTAAAACATCTCAAACTAACAGAAGTCCAGCTGATTTCTGGTCAAACTTTTTGCAAACCGACTTCTTACTCGACCTTGTTTCTATATCTTATCTTGCCACTGTGGAAATAGTTGGAAACATCATGCTCATCACTCACAGTTCAGCACTCATATACAGTAGCCGCCTAAAATTCTCTTCATTTTATTTAAGTAGCACAATTTGACTTGCCAAGATGCCCGCCCCCCCACATACACACACAAACTGTGCAGGACATTTTTTCTTCACCCTGACTGAGCAGTCGAGCTGTCATATTAAGCCTCTGTGCTCACTCACTTAGCTTGCCACACTCACCGGGGCGCCTCTGTTTGTCTACACCATTGTTCCGGTTCAGTAGAGAACACAACAGGGAAACGAAAGGCTCAATGTTCACTCCTGTCAAGAACTCCTCCACTGATCCTGTAAACTTATGCACACATGCATGTTCTTACCTCAAGAGGCTGTCTAAGAGTCTGCAGCCTCTTAATGCTGGAGGCATGCTGACTCCACTTACCTACTGTGGTTCCATTCATTATTCTTCAAATAAATTTTTTTAAAACCCCTAAAAGGAACCCCTGATCTTGGCAACAATATATAGCTTTATAACATTAGTAAATTAACAACAAAGCATTTTGTGGTAGTTAGAAGGCTAATAAGGATAGTCTTTGAGGTCTGAGGTGATTGCACTTCACTGTGATGTTTTTGCTGAGTTTGCTGAAAAATACACCGGTGTGCTTTTAATGTGATGGCCTCTGTTGGGGCAACATATGCAGTGTCAAACCAATAGAGGGCATTGTTGCTCAAGTACAGCCATAAAAGTGTCCATTCTTTGTTTATGAAGGTATCTACGAGTGCAGTTGTTTTTCCTTTCTCCTCAGAAATGGACTAACTGTGATGGTTTTGTTCAAATACTAATTTGATCACCAGTCTATCAATGTTGTTTCATCCATCTGTCAGCAACTGCAGTGGCTGAAAACACTCAGTCTTTTTATTTTCTCCTCAGAAGTGGAATTAATTCATATTATGATTTCATGTGGAAATGCAAATTAAATGGTCAATTTCATATAGTTCTTCTCTAATGGGAATACAATTTTATTTAATAAATCTCCTTAGAGATGTTTTTGTAAAAGTATGTGAATACAAGTTATTATTTAAAACACAGTGTTAAGTTATTGTACTTTAGCTTTGGTTAAAGCATTCAAAAATGGGAACAGGTGTTTCTACTAAAGCTTGAATATGCTCAGAATAACAAGACAGACATCTTGATCTCTTAAAAATGGGCCAGCTAATGTCAGCTGTGGGGAAAACAAAACATTTATGGAGCTATTAACTTTCAACATTACAAAGCAGAGTACTGAGACCAATAATTTTAAACACATTTTTAAAATTTATATGTATAAAGTTCAAATGAATCATGTTTGATTGAAGAGCAGGAGCCTGGTTGTTGTCATCATGTAAAATTTCTGATGCCTTTTTAAACTTTCATTTATTTTTTTTAATCAAATTGACATTTGCACATTTAATTCAACATGTTACTCCTGATTACAGCTGTTTATTTTCCTTTAGCTACATTAACGATTATTTCATTTATATTCAAATTTGGGGAAATTTACAAATAAACAATTAGAAAATTAAGCAGATTTGAAGTCTATTTTTAAATATTTCTCATTCAGGTAGTCACTTGTTAAAGATTAATTATTCAGGTTTTCATAAATGGATGATTAAAGTGCACCACTCCTAAAAAAAAAAATCATCACTAAAAGCTCTACTGAAAACAACCTCATTGCTCAAAGAGACAAAACTTGTTCAAGCTCATTTTAACACAATAGATGAGCATTCAATCAAATGGTTGCCAATTTATTGATTAAAAAAAGAGAGGAAAAAAAAGAAGAAAGGATTTAAATCTCAGCCAATAGCCATTAACAGCAAATCTGAACATAGACAGCCGATTGGTCATAGATCACAAATGACAGCAAATCCATCTCTCTTTTCTCATTTCACCTTTTATTTGTCCAGGCTCCCCATTCAGATTTATTCTCATACATAATTATTATGAAGTTAATTCAAATGTTTAAAACTAAACACCTTGTATAAAAAGAAATTCATTTACAGTATTACTATTAATTGACATTATCCGATAATGTATAATATATATAAAACCGCCCTTTTTAGGACTAAGTGGTATTAATTTGGGAAGTGTTTTATAGGAAAACTGGACCAGAAGTTAATTAATTTTATGTTGTCATATCAAGTATGAATATTTAATTTTTATTTAGTTTTATATTTAGCTTCACATCTGTCTACCAAGTAACCGACCCTACAGTATTAACAAATCTGACAAAGTGAGAAATAAAAAAGTGTTTATAATACATTTTTTTCCACACCTTTTTGTGCTTATGAAATCAGAAGATTCTACTAACTCTTTTGGGCGTTTTTTAGCCATTCCAATTTTTAGCAGACTTGAAGATATCCATCCTTTTCATACATATTTCAACTACAGTTTCAAATTATGTTGCAACAGTACCAACTTTTGAAAAAGGCCAAACTGTGCCTCCTTTAAAGGCAAGACATTTGATTCAAATGTAAGATGCCTGTGTAAAGTCCTGATTAAAGAGTGTATAACAAACACAGAGCTGATGAAATGACAAAAAAAGGAATTTGAATAAAATATGTCTGCATAGGTTCTGCCTATGGATTATTTTCTATTTCTCATTCATAATGAACTCTGTTCTTCTTGTGCTGGATAAGAGGATAAATTTTCCAACTGTGACTTTATGTACATGCATACAGCAGTACAGAGGTTGTTAATTCTTTAGGTACAGGTTTTTTATTCTACCCCTGAGTTCAGCAAGCATTTGATATATTATCTTCCAGGGTGTAGTTTATTGATTGCTGTGGGGACTTCAGCTTTAGTATGACTGTGTATGTTAGAAACATTCCAGGGTCCTGTGCGCTTAACCCCTTGTCATATTCATATGGTCACAAATAAGGTATCCACTTTTGACAAGACAGCGATTGCTCTTTGGGAAAGAAGTATGCACCGAACAAACATGGAAAACATACATAGACTGTTATTTTATAATGTAAACAGTGGCTTGAAAAGTTTTTAAAAGTCATTAAATCTTTTCACACCAGTGGTTTTATTTTCTTCTGCTTGACAAAAATTCATATTGCGTTTTTTTTTTTTTTTTCATTTACACATTGTACGGATATTTTGTGTTATGCCTTGGACAATTTGACATAATCGCCACAAAATAAAACTGTCCTTCCAAACTGGTGTGAAGATGACCAGAGGCGGTGGAATGTGAGCTTAACTGTGGTCTGCGTTCTCAAGTGATGGATAGGGTTGGGGAGTCAGTGAAGGGGTGGGCTAGTTTTGACCTTGACCACGGAACAGTAAGCGCTAGCTCAGATATCTCACATGATACCCATACATAGAGGCTCATTACGGAAGAGCCCCCATATGCAAAGTGCAGAGCTCAACACTGGCTGGCTGACAGGGGCTAGCCTAACACTGCTGACCGAACAATAAGACAACAGGGGCCATACACAATTCCCAAAAAAACACAGCTCGAGCAGCATCCTGGTTCCTTCATCAGCACAGGTCAGCAGCAGCTGCTGTATAGGTTAAAATGACACCTCATCTCTTTTTCTTTGGATAACAGTATGATGGATCAAAGACATCTAAAACTGAGTGAATATTGATTTAATTTTGTAAAAAAGTATTTCATTTTTTTTGCAAGCCAAATGTAAAACGTCTTAAAAGTCTCACCTTTATAATGTAGAGGATGACTTTTCTCTGAATGAAAATTACATCTTGTTAAACCTGTAAAAAATACATGTAAAAAAACTCATTTGTAAAAGCATGACAAAAGCTTTTAATAGCTTTTAGAATGTTAAAAAAAAACAGAGCCAAACAATGACTCACAAGTTTAAAAGCATGTCTTATATGAAGAAAACAAAAACAGGTAAACTGTTCTGTAAGTCTTTTTTTCACCTAAATTTTTTTTTTACCATTCAGTATATCATTTATGATATAGTAGAGCATTTTATGTTTTCATATTAGAAAATAAATAATAGACTGTATAATGTCTCTTTTTTTTCTCTTTTTTTCCCTTTCATCTCTGTATAATGTCTCTTAATTGGACAACCTTTTTAGTATAATTTGTGCATCAAGTCTGACTTAAAAGAATAACTTGGTTAAGATTCAGTGCAATCTCTCTATTGATCATTAATTCCCATGGTTCACATTATCAGTTTATATCAATGCAGAGAATGTATTAATTGCCCAGTCAAAACAAAAAAGTGATAGTGTTTTTGCCAGCTTATGTGTGTGTACATCTGTATCCATGTGCATGTGTTTCTTTGTGGGTCGTATTAGCAAAATATTTTATCGACCTCTGGGCAGAGGTTAAAATCATTCTTTCAGCGAGTAATTATTTAATGCACATCTCCCATTTACTATGGGGCGGCTGTGGCAGAGTGGTTAGGGGAGTTGTCTTAGAACCGGTTCGATTCCCCGTTCCAGCTGTCCAGTTGTTGTGTCCTTGGGCAAGATACTTTACCCCAATGCCTCTGATGTGTGTCCCATCAGTATATGAATGTGATTGGCAATTATTAGTCTTATAAGTTGATTGTACATGTTAGCTTTGTAGGAGATCTACTAGAGTGCTGTAAATGGGTAAAAGAGGGCACAGATTGTAGTGTGAAGCGCTTTGAGTATTCTGTTTGGGTAGAAAGGCGCTATACAAGTACAGTCCATTTACCATTACTAATGTTTGGTGTCCATTTAATGCAATATTCCAATTTTACCCATACAAATTTGCAAAGCTTTGTCAAGGAGAACCCAGCAACTTTCAGAGCCTTGAGGAACTCCAGTCAAATCTCATCCACTTCCCAAGCCCTGCTGCCGAGGGGCATTTTTTTTTTACTATCTCAGCACCCTCAGCCCTGGTTATGGATGGAACAACTCCTGTGGGGTCAGCAAAGTATTCCTTCCACTTCCCGGTGACATCACTGGTTGAGGTCAAAAACATTCCACCTCCACACAATGTTGGTAAAGTGCCACTTTCCCCATCTCAGGTGCTTGATGGTTTGGCAGAAACCTCTTGGAGCCAAGGCTCTCTGAATTCTTCCCACAGCCAAGCCCTACGTCAACAACAGCCAGAGCTGCAGCTAGCTTGGCCCTCCAATACCCCTCAGCTGCCTCTGGAGTCCTACCAGCCAACAAGCCCCAATGGGACTCATTCTTCAGCTCAAATGCCTTCTTCATTGTCTATCACCTTTGATGGGATGCTGCTGAATCTCAGAAGTGGGAGTTGAGGATCCTTTTGGCGTGTTCTTCTGCAAGATGTTCCCAACAAACCCTCACAACAAGTTTTGATTTACCTGGTCGGTCCTTTCAGCCAACTGATCCAACCACCACCAGGTGGTGATCAGCTGACAGTTCAGTTCCTTTCTTCACCAAATGTCCAATATACGGCCGAAGATTAGATGACATGACTTCAATTTGAAAGTCAAAGTTTTATTTCATTTTTGCTGCCACTTCAACCTTTGTATGTTAAAAAAATCCTGTTCTTACGTGAGGTCCCTGTGTCATTCTGCATTCTTGTGTTCAACCCCTACAAACCGTAACAGATCTCTTGAGATTTGTATTAAAAGAGCCTATAGTGTGTATGTGTGTGTGTGTGACCAGTGCCTTGGTGGACAGGCCTATCTGCAGCAGGGCAAGCCCTTATCAGAACCACTTGGGTATCGTGAGTGGGATGGCATAATCAATGATCACAACTGTTAATCAATTGTATTCTAAATAAGCATTGATTTGGCCTACAAGGTTAGCCAGCTTTATTGGTTTATATTAAGCAAAGCAACACTAGAGACAAAAGGTCCATGACTGGGATAGACCAGCTGGAACCTGTTTCTGTGCATCTTATGTATGACAAACAAAGCAGATAGTTTGGCCAAAGTTTGTATGCTATTTTTTTTTCTTTTTCTATCCTAAGGCTTTTGTCTTGTTAGAGTTTTGTGTTTAATATTGTCTAAGAAGCCGATGTCTGTCAGTCTTAACTCGATTCTAGTCAACATTGCTGTCACGCACATCCTCATTTAAATACAACGAAGCTTCTGTTCCATCTCATTATCCAAATGGTCAAGTAGATAGCGGTCACTTGAGTTGTGTCACCTTTCACAAAATGGCTATCCCTCCTGGGGTTTTGTTGAATAAAGGTGTATGGCAGCATGCTGCCAGTGTGTCACGCATGGAGGCTTCATGTCTACCTAATTACCAGGTAGAGCAACACACCTTTTTGCATGTTAGTTGGAGATGGCCTAAGAGGATATACAGTTTAGCATTTACCATAAACATTGCTTGTTGTTCTTTACAAACCGGGCATTCAAAACAGTTGTCGACTTTAAACTGTCAGTGGTTCTTTGAGAGACTGCCTATCACACGTATGCTTTGATTTCACAGTTTTCATCAAGCTAACCAGCTTGCCAAATGTTCCCATAAAACATGACAACTTTCAGTATGTTTAAATTCTCTAATAGCAGAAACATTAGAAGACAAGTGTGGAAAAATAAGCCAAAAATAATCCCTTTAGTCTCCTCTTACTGCAAGAAAGCTTAGTTACATGATTACCTTGTCATCAACATGGATTCATCCATGATTTTCTCCAGTGGCAGAGACTTAGTTCCAACGACGGAGTAGATCTGGCCCACAAGAGAGACACCTTTTATTCCAGCCCACCTGCGTCATACTTTATGTCTTTTAGGAAGAAAGTAATTTTTTACGAAAGTTTTATTACAATGTCCGTTATGATGACACAATATGAACCCAAACAAATATTTCACCCTGCCAATATGGTTAGAAAAAAAAGAAAAGCTAAATTGGATATTTGTATGGTTTGTTATCTATTATTCACACTTAAGTTTCACATAAGATATCTTCGACCTTAGTACATGCAGAAAATGAGTTGTGAGAGATGATGAGGCTTCTTTGATCTTCAATATCTCTCTGAAGTGCTCTCTATCTGCTCATTTTGTCCGTCGATTCTCCACACATCTCATGCGGCTTCACTCCATCACTTTTCTTGACTATCTGCCTCCCCTCCCTCATTCTTTGTCCCTTGCGAGCCCCTCCTCCCCCGTCACCTCTGACCCTCATTCTCTCCTCCCCCTCCGTGAGGCTATTACAGGCAGCACTCCTCCCTCCCTGCCTTCCTCATGTATTACCATTAGAAGACATGCATCTTGGGAGCTGCTGCACACTCCTCTGTGTTTTGATTAATATTTTAGCAGCCTCAAGGAGGAAATGGGTCTTCCTCTGAGCTAATCCTTTATGGGGTGGATGATTGGAGCAGAGGAAAGGGAAAGTGATAGAAAAGGAAGGTCAAGCTCAACTGTTTTTTTATGACAGGAATTGTCCAGGCATTCAGTACAAATCAAATGTGACAAAAGCAGGCTTGATCCACAATTGGAGAATTTAAAGTAGATGCTGAATCTGAAAAAAAAGTTATTTTTATAAGGATTTTAAATAAAATAACAAAAACAAAAATATAATATAATCAAAGTGTCTCAGTTAAACTCCTACAGTGGATTTATTTGACATGCATCCAGATGATTAAGTAAATTTGTGTAATACTTTTATCTAAAGACCAAATAATCCAATTTCATAAAACTGTGCAAGCTGTGCATCTTGGCATAAATGTATCACCTTCATGTCAAAACTACAATATCTGTTAGTGTAAGTCACATGAATATAAACATATGCCATGCAATCATCACTCATTTTAGAGTGGTTAATTTCCATTATGGAAAATAATGGCTAATCATAGTTGTAGATTTATTTATTTATTTATTTATTTATTTATTTATTTATTTATTTTACCAGCAGTGCACATCTGCAAGACATCCATTTACTGTTTTTTCCCCCCCTTTCCCTATTTGAAGTTAAAAATAATTAAGGCTGAGCCTGCTAACAAAGTGGCTTATTTCGAGGACACTTTCCCGGGATCTCATCCTTTAAGTCATGATCCCCGTTTCATGACTATTGGTAAGATTTGGAACATAGATGGATGAATAAGTTCAGAGATTTATCTTTAACTGCTTTACAGGACAGAAACAAAGCACTCATTATTGTAGACAAAGTCATCCTTCAATGACTTGTGAACATGACGCTACATTACTTCTACTTCCTCATATGGGGTAAACACTCACCCACAACTTAGCAGTAATTTTTCCCCCTTTCTCCAGTTGAGAACTATGATCTCAGTTTGAGGCCATTTGTTTTATTTGATGTGCATTTGCAGATAAATCAGATGTGGAATAAATAGACAATCCAGCAAACAACTATAAGCATAAATCCTCTTGGTTTAGTCATAAGATAAGTGAAACAAAATCATTTTTGCACATCATACTTTACAGCAAATATTATTTTAGGCTCCTTAAGACATGGACGCTCTACAGTCATAAGGTGTGTCTTATGCAGGTATAAAATTGATCAAAGTTTTTATTATGACTTTATCTTAATACTCAATGCCCATGCCTGTTTTTTCACTTTTAGTTTTTAGCAGCTTTACCCTGCCTGATATCTGACTTCCTTTCAGTTTTTTGATGCTGTAAAAATGGCTGTAATATAGAAAATCTTATACATTTAATGACATAACAGGATATTGTCGTTTTTATTCCTTAGCAAAATTAGCATTATTATTTCCAGTGGTGGATTATTGTCACAGTCTCCCTTTGGTGCTAACATTAATTTGACGCTAATTGCCATAATGACACAATAGTTAAACACATGTTAAAGGAAAAAAAAAAGAATCACAAATTTGACAAGCAATTCAATCCCCTGGATTGTTGAAAATAATATTTACAACATTATTATAAAATTGATATAAAGATGCCAGAAGTACTTTTTAAAAATTGTTTAATATTTGCATTATTCTAAACTCTTTTTAAAAACTGTGGGGAAAAATATGAGTAAAGCTTTAGTTTGTGTACAGACCCATATTCCATATATTTCCAAATTTTCTTACTTTCACAGAAAGCTTATAACCCATGTAAAAGGACACTTAAACATCATAAATTGCCTTCCCTGCAAGAAAACATTTTTATTGTCAAAGTGTGTAAGTACTGGAAAATGTCTGCCTTAATAATTAATGGATCAAATAACACCACAGTGCCATACATAAACTTCCACAGACAGACTTTAGCTCTTATTTTCTTCCTGGGCCTTGTAGTTTTCTTCGTCGTACTGGTGGTAGTGCCTGACTGTCTCAGCACTGAGGTTTGTGTGCTGCTTTACAATGCTTCCTCTTTCATTGATTCCCACTCTCTTTTATTTATGTTTGTTTACTAGGCTGCTTGACTCAAGAACTGCCTATTGCTTTTATTGTCGAATGTAATGAAGGGTGCTTTTATCACCATTTGCCTGCAGGTCAAAGGTGAGAATGGAGACAAATGGGCCAACTGCACAATGATGAACTGTGCGTCTGAACCTGGAAACATACATTTAGTTCATTGATACCAACAGTCCATTTTTCTGTAGCCAACGACAACCTTGAAAGCCTTTCAAGAAGAGAGATAAATAAAGCAAGCATTTAAAGGTCAACTAGCCTATGGTAACTTGTGTCTATTTTAAACAGTGCTGAACCACACAAGGTTGGAAAGCTGTAAAAGACTAAATGTCTTTTAGAAAAGCAATGGGATACACATATTAACTATTTCTAATAAAATTAAATAAAAACATCAAATTTTCCATTCACTACCTGCAGCTGTTTGGACAAGGAGGCTCAGGCATCTCTTTCCACAGCCACCTCTTCCAGGTCTTCCTTGGCGTTCCCTGACCAGCTGAGAGACAGTCTTTCCAGAGAGTCCAGAGTCTTCCCTGGGGCTTTCTTCCAGTTGGAAATGCCTGGAACACTTTCTTTGGAAAACATCTATGGGGCTTCTAGAGGCCTGAACTACATCAACCTGGTTATCTTAATGTAAATAGTGGCTCTACTCCAAGTGTGTGGGTCCATCACCTGTAAGGGTCAGGTGAAATGTCCTGTAGCAGCAGCTGAAGGTGGAAGAAATGGCTCTTTCACCATAACCTATCAAATCTGGCTTTTGGACATGAAAAATAATTAGAGTTGAACTCAACACAAAAACCTTAGCTTGTTCAGAAAATGAAATAATAATAATATTAAAAAAGATATTACTATGGACTTTTAATAATTTCAGCTACACTTTTTTTTTGTTTTCTCTGTAGGTATTTCTCCCAGATAATACAGTGACCTTGGTATTGAGTCATGTGACAGGTTAACACTACATATCACTTTGCACATCAGCTCCTTTTACCAATATGTGAATTATTTGAAATGATATGGTTGTATTTTTCTTGGATTTCTCCTCATGGTGTTGCAGTGTTGATGAAGTGCATCATGGAGGTCAAGTGTTTGCAATTACTCAGCATGTGCTCAGTGGTGCATTCAGAAAAGGTCTTTGAATGAAGGCTAGTCTTTGTGGCATTTGAACTTCTTTTTACACTTTGCTAGTCCATTTAGACCTGTGTACTTGGAACTAGGGTAGTTTTGTTTAAATCCACAGGGTGCAGGTGAAGGAAATTTTGTAACTTATTAACAAAATGTTAGATGCAGGATTGTATTTTATACTTTCTGATCATTACAGCCTTTAAGTTTAAAGCAGACAAAGAGTTGGTGTGTATCGTATCATGTGTTCTTTCTTTTAGCCTACACAAAAATGATTTACATTCTATGTCTGACGTAAAAGGTAACACCTCCAGGGGTGTAATCAGGAAAAGAAATACATTATAAGGTCAATTCATTATTTTAGTAAAACAAGTTGTGAGTGTTTTGCAGAGTCTCTGCTTAGAGCCCAAGGTCTTGAGGCCTGCTGTGTGCTGTACTGTGAACCTGAATGGAGTCAGAAGATTGACAATAAAGTTTTAAGAAGAAATCCAGTGGATTCCTGTTTATTCAGACATACCATTTTGAACAACGCAGTTTTTCTACACAGGCATGCTGCCGATGGTTGTCTTAATTTTGTTAAATGCTGTTGGGATAAAGCATTTGGTATCTGTATGGATGGGATAGCATTGCAGTAGAGGGTATGAACCACCGGCATTATTTGCTGAAGGACAGTCTACCTAACAGGGAGCTAATATAAGCATAAGGAAAATACACCTGCCCTTTAGTGTTTTCCTTAGCAAAAACAGCAGCAATGTATTTCTGTACATGATACATTGCTGTATTGTTAGTTGGAAAACTTTTTGCAAGAGTAAGTCAGGTTAAAACTTAAAATCCAGTTGCAGAACATTGCACAGAAAAAAAGAGGTTATTAAAGGCATATGATGCTGCAAGTTAATTCAACAATAGTAAGCAGGTTAAGCAGTCCAGAAATATTTTTTCTCTGTTCTGTCATTTTATTTTATTGGACAGTTGAAGTCCTTACAATTGACCTTTAATGGTATAGTGCAGAAAATAAATAAATAAATAAATAAACAAACAAACAAACAACTAGATATTCTGTCTAGATATAGTTGGACTCACCTCGACGCACCGCTCTGGCTCTGGAACCAGTCTCCTTGAGAGGGGTTGGACTCTCTTCCACTCTGGAGTTGCCCATGCTGAGAGGCGCCGAGCAGGAGTGGGCATACTTATTGC
>JAUBOC010000043.1:10271450-10286521 GCA_032275365.1 Anablepsoides cearensis
TCAGTGGAGCCGGTGACGTTCAGGATAGTTCTCCGTGCTGAAGCTGATCCAAGACCTGCAGAGTCCACAGACCAGATGTAATACGTCACATGCTCAGTGAAAGAGTTCAGAGATTGCCCCATCCTCCTCACGGCCTTCCTAATCCTAAAGCTGCTCACAATAATCAGGAAAGTTAGAAAAAGTATTGTTTCATACATTTTAAGAAATTAAGATTTGAATTAACTTAACCAATGGTTCCACTAAAACGATTTGAGTAAATTGAGCAATTGACAATTTTATTTAAAAAAAATATGTAAATGCTTTACATTTACTCAACTAAGCTTAGTGGAATCAGATGACATAACTTTGTTGAGTAAATTCCGCACTTTGTTTGCATGCATAAACTACTCCTTTCATGATGAGTTTGGTCATGTTTAAATTTGTAACTAGGCGTTGCATATTGAAATGGTCCTTAGTTGTGAGTGAGAGAGTGAATGGTTGGTTGCCTTGTTTTTGTCTCTATGTAGCCCTGTAATGAACTTGTAACATATCCAGGGTGTCCCCTGTACCTGGCACAGTGACTGCTGGATATGGGCACCAGTGACCCTGAAAGGATGAATCAAGTAAAAGATAATGGATGGACAATAAAACAAGTATGAATTCTTCAGCAGTTCTGGTTGAATAACCCAGATGGAAGCAACACTGCTTCTCACAAACACAAGGTTTGACAATCAATCAGAGCATGGTTTCCAACACCCTAGAGTAGACATTTCCAGTCTGCCAAACGATGAGATCTCCTGATATTTGGACAAAAATCCCTGGTCTTCCTTAAAAAAAATAAAAATAATGTGCAACAGTATTTTTTTTGGTTAACATTGCCTTACACGTCCCTTTGAATCAACATGAGGAAATACATTATTGCAAAACAGAACTCAAACTAAAGGGACAGAACAAAGCTGTAAAACAAGCCTGTCATAGTACACTTAGTATGATTTTCTGCCAAGTCGGTGACCTTTATAATCAAAGCATATGCTAATTACTGAGTTATTATTAAAAGGGTGGGAGCTCCTGCCCAAAGCCATGCCATTTCTGCTTCCACAGAATTCACAAATCAGACAGATTGCCACTAAGAAGGTGGAGCAATAAATGTCACATTGTCTCCTTATTTTATTTATCACATATTATACTCTAAAGCTCAAAAAGCAGCTGTGAGGCTGTCATCATTGCTCCCAGAGCTTCCTGCCCTCTCCTCTCCTGACCTGTAGTAAAAACACCATCATTTGCGCAGATGAAAATAAATGAATATTTATGCCTGCGCTGCTTCTGCAAGGTATGCATAGTGAGTCAATGCTCAAAGACTTGATCTTTCAAAGATTATTTTAGATTTGATTTGCAGGTTGCACCCCCCACCCCCACCCACCCCATACCACCCAGCCCATACCACCCAGCCCTGTCCTTTTGCTTTTTATTTACCATCTATAAAATTTGCATATAAATAATTTGAGTTTTCTTCAGTATGTTCACACAGTATTCAGAAGTTACTGGATTGGGACTGTAACACTGCAGTAACCGAACACAGTGGAAGTGAGATAATTATATCTTAAACAGTTCCTTTTTATTTTTACTTGCATGTCATGTCTCTCTTTAACTGGAAGCCTTTGACTTTGATGTTGTGCTTTTATGTCATTTTGTTGACAATTTTGTATTTGTCACTTTTAGCTTTATTAAAGCAGGATAAATGCAAAATACCACAGGAGTTATTCTGACTGTGTGTAATCAACAAAACAATTAAGGCTGTTGTACCAGAGTATTTTAGTGTTTGCATTCATTTCCATTTCTTGCTCCATAATAACCCTTTACTCTGATGGGTTTTTTTTTCTAGTTCCAGTTTCTGTCACTGTGCTATATTCAGTCAGTGTAATATATCAATTAACTACTGTTTTTTGATTTAAAACAATCCAAAATACTTAATTGTTGTACATGTTGTCATGCGAACACAAAAGAATACACACATATCACACACATGACAGCATCTAAATTGAAGCGATCAGCATGGAGTAGGCATATTACATCACTGTCCCAATTAAAATAAAACAACAGGACTCTTTCAAGATGTCCTGCAGGGGAGAGAAAATGAGATGGGTTGAGAGAAAAAAACTAGCAATAACAAACCCCAATCCAGTCAGATCGTCATGATGTTCATTTTAATTAAAAAATTGGATTCACCGCAATTAACTCCAAACTAGCCCCCTGTGGCTTAAAAAAAAAAAGAAAATGATTGGCTATTAGTTTCCAAGCAACTCAAAGAGCTCCAGAATATATTTTCTTTAAATGCTGTTGTTGTCTTGTGAATAAAGATTAGTCTAAAATAAATCTTATTGAGCTGTTGATACAACTGATGTACACCTGCAGCAAAAATAAATAAAATGTGAATGCCTTTCCTGGGCTTGTGGAGTTGAGCTGAACTCAGTGTGTGTGTCTTCCAGGTGAAGATATGTTAGATAAAAGGACACAGAACTGAGAATGTTCTGACGGTGCATTTTATCATCATTGATCAGCTCAAACATTCACTTATACTTCACTTGTCAGCTTTGATTGACCTTGTCGTAAGTCACATGTCATGTCATTGAGAGTGATATTTTTCTCACAGTATGATGTATACACTTTATTATGTTTTTGTGTAATGTAGGTATTGAAATGTGTAAAGTAGTTGTCTGGAGTATGGATTACCACAGTGATAGAAGTTGAGTGGCTAAAGCCTTATGACTAATAGCCTGTCATGGGGCACTCAACTCCACTTGGTCACACAGATCAACACCTTTTTTGTTTTCCTTAAAGGTATACGCACATATTTTCACATATTGGTGATAGTCAAGTGGGAATATGAAAAAAAAAAATTAAGTTGAGTAAAAATAAAATCACAAAGTGCTTCACAATAAAAGTAAGAAAAAAAAAACAATTAAAGCATCAAAAGCATTATATTCATACAAAAGTACAAGCAAAATAAAAATAAAAATAAAAAATAGCTAAAAGCCTGTTTGTCTTAATAATGTTTTATAAAAGCATCAATATAATCAAGGCTGCACTTACATTGTGGCTGTGCATTCTAAAGTCGGGGTGCAACCGCCTGGAAAGACCGATCCCCTCAGGATCTAAAATGTGTGCAGGGTACCACCAACGACCTCATGACCTCAAACTGCGAGATGGTATTTGAAGCTGGATCAAATCCGAAATATAAGAGGGAGCTTGTTCATTTAAGGCTTTAAAAGTTAAAACCAGATTTTTAAAATTATTCTAAAATGAACTAGGAGTAGGGGAGAGAGACCAAAAACAGTAGCAGAGTAAGGAAATTTGGTCAGTTTGTCCTTCAGCAGTCTGAGCCTATAGCAACTTAACTAAGGAATAACTAAAGAAACCTAAACCTAACTATAGGATTTATCAAAATTAAAGTCTTGAGTCTAGCCTTAACATTGTGTGTTGCTAAATTATAATTCCCCTTTTTAACTTGTGACTGAAAGTAGAACAATAGAGGCCAAAAACAATGAAAAAGTAGAGACTGAATACTTGACTATGCAGCACAATGAGATTGTATAAAACCTTGAGATGCATGCCTGGGTAGCATCTAGTCAAGATGTATGCAAGGTTGTGTACCAATCTTTAACTATGATCTTCTTATATTCAACCACCATCTTGTTTTTTTTTTTTTTTTTACAAGTGATGGATAGATCTACCTACTTTAATGGCCTTCCCTGGCAAAGATGAAAAAGAACAAGTAAACCACAATAAAACATATTTAAGTGAACATATACACTCATGCATCTGCACATATATGTATGAACAATTCTGGCACTTCTGCAATCACTTTTCCCCTTTAAACTTTTTTTTTGCCCCCTTAAAAAAGGCTAAGATAAGTATTCACTTATTAAAGCGGAACTGGAATTGACTGTGTCATGCATCAGGTTAATAGCTGAAAGCTATGGTTCAATACAGTAGAGCTGGGACAGGATTTGCTAATGGAAGAAGTGACATGGTTGCCGCCCAAATGTCATTCATCAGACCACACACTGTTCACTTAGGGGTTACAAAGCTCTGCCATCTTGCACACTCGGGCTCATCTATTAATCCAAGGCGATGGCACCCACTGGATTATGGAAATAACAGATTGAGGAAAATGGGACACTGATAGGCCATTCGCATGGAAATGATTGGTATCGGGAGAGTGTTGCAAATATGTCTGACGGCATGTGACTGTGGAGTTTTTTCACCATAAGGATGTGTCTTTGTTGTGCTGGGAATACTGTTGGATGAGTTAAAAGAAACCCACACCAGATGTTGTGGTTTGACAGAATGTTTTTCCACCCACCACTAGGTACACTTATTTTTTTGTGTATTATATGAAGCCGTTGTTTTTAACCTAAATTTTGAATGAGTATTTTGAGCTTTTTAAAAATATTATACAAAGATATTCTTAATTCCATAAGTATAATAAGTCTTCTCCACTCTACCTCATGCTATGAGAATGCCAGAATGTCCAGCCTGGTGGACAATAGAGGTGACATGGCAGGATGATCCAGGGCACGTGTCTAGGGTACTTTGGCTCTGGACACACAAAGAGTTTGAGCCTGCCCTAGATCCCACATAGCCCCAGGGAATGACATGATGTCATGTGCACCCATCCTGCAACAAAGGTTGTGCTAAGTCAGCATTGTGTTATGTCCAGGGTTTGGTGCGTATTTTCATCCACAAATGCCCAGATGGCTGCTGCAGATCTCAGACTTTTTTTTGGACAACAAACATGCTGTACAGAAATGGAAGGGTACGGGTAGAGAGATGTCAAAAAGGCTACAAAAAATGTTTGAAATCCGTTTATATCCATTTTATTGAAAGCTTAGATCGTATTTTTAGCACTAGATAGCAACATTTGCACCAGAAAGACCTAAACAATAAAATGTTTTATGGGTTTAGTAGAAGTAAGAGACAGAAAATCTTTTAGCTTTAAGTTATAATGATGACGTTATATATCTTCAATCCCATATGGGTTGCTAAAGCTTTTTATTGTTTTATAATATTATAACCAAGAAGCAGTGGCAGATGCTGGTCTTTCAAGAAGGGGAAGCTCAAGTTCGGCCTTCATCATAAAATGTGTCAGTTTATTTATACGTAAATTTTACCCTCTGTTCCTTTTCAAGAAAATGATGTGACCCTGTCACAAGCAGCTACAAAACAACCAGAAATAGAAGCTTGATTTGTTGCTAGTCATTTTTAACAAAGAAAATGCCGCTAAAATGTTTAATAAAGTCTTCGGTTCAACGCAGAACAGAATGAAAATTAAAAAATGCCCCCACGGATGTTTACACCAAAAGATTGTTGATTCGGTCATTTTGCTGCAAAAAGGGATTCAGCCTCAGACAGATCATTCAATCATTACGCAGAACTCAGCGTCCGGGCCAGCCGAGGCCAGCCCACTGCCCCATAGACCCTCAGAGACGCTGAGCGTCCAATGAGCGGGACAAAGCCCAGCATTTATCCAATGACTCTTCTCGTTTTGATGCACTATTTGCTTCACTATTGAACTCTCTGGATACTCAGCGTCGTCACTGTTTAAAGCTTTGTGAAGCTGCAGGAATGAGTGAGAGGAAAGCCGCATTGTTACCAGTGATAAGAAGCTGATTCTGAACAAAAGTTGAACGTGTTTTAGCGCATATTTAGTCAATGACATGTACACACAACAGAATATATTTCAGAACTTATTATTATTATTTTTTTAGTGGAAGCTGAGCTTCCCTTGCAGTCTTAGAACAATCGCCTCTGCCAACAAGTAGATCCAGTTTAAAAAAAATGTATTTTTAAGCATGACTTTGACCAGAGCTTTTAAGTTCTCCAACATGTTCGGACTAAAAATTAAAACATAATTCAACATCCTTTTAAAACATCATACTAGGGATAAATACAAACTTTTATCTGGAACTGACTTGCAGTCATTGATATAATTGTGACTTGAATATTACATGTGTCAGCTTTGCTCAAGGAAGCAGAGTAATGTTGGTTTTTGCTGAAGACAGAAGAGACATTGACACCAGGGGACACTGTCTCCCATGCTGTTGGGGCCATCCTCAGAGCTGCCAGAACACTCATAAGTTTTATTCACTCAGTGAGATCCCAGCAACAAGACAAAGGCTTTTGTATTATAACTATTGTTTTGACAATTAAATATGATAAACAAATACAAACATTGAACAGTTTCAAAAAATAAAATAATAAAAGGATAAACAATTTTAATTATTTATATATTTAAATTATATATAATATAGTGGTTGTATACTATGGATATATGATACAATTATAATTTGCTGTGAAGTTTACATGTTTACAAAAAAACAATATTGATTGAATATTATGTTTTTTATAAATTAACAACATGTCATTGCTCTAATTTCTGTTTATTCTATGTATAAATTGTTTAAAATTAGAAAAGTATATTTCTTCTCTCTTTATCTCTCTGAAGTTTTGAGAAATCATAAGTACTTTTTTCCACTTCAAAGTCAGGCCTGTGGTAACTTTGGTGGTCAGTGCTGCAGTTTTGTAATTCCAAAGCTGAGGGTCCGAGGCTGAGATGTGTCAGGAAGAGCATCCGGTGTAAAACAATTGCCAAATCTTTTGTATCAGTCAGTGATGACCCCTGCAGAATGGACCAGCAGAAAGAAAAATAACACTTTCCTCTTCAAAGACCAGTCAGCAATGATGGATTGACATAAGTTAGGTAATACAGAATTTTGTAGAAGTATTCCTTACAAAAATTTGGTACTCAAAAAAAGTAAAAAACACAAAAAGAAAATAGTTCACTTTAGGGCTCTTCTATACTAAATATGTTTCAGATGTTCTTCGGTGCTTGAATGAGTCTCTAGGGAGAGATCAGAATGTGTGTAAGTGAAACAGACTTTATGTTACATACTGTCTGTTTACAAAAGCAGAAACCGTTATTTAAACTCTGCTTAGCATTACATTCCATTTGACACAGAGACGCTCCCAGATGCTTCCGACCTGTTCCCACTGAGGAAGTGGAGGCAGTCTTGTAGCAACCAGCATCAGTCTTTGAAGTTCAGTGTGGATTTCACTTACTGAGCCAAGCTCCGATTCTAAATGGCTCTGTGACTCCCTCCCTGCTTATTGCCAGGATTCTCCTGTGCTGGCAAGCTCGTGGCAGGGTTATTAGATAAAGAGACAGACTCTCTGGCCCCTCTTAACATCCCTCTCAGCAGGAGAAAATAAAATGATTTTACTCCCTCCCTGTTTACCCATAAGTGGAAATGGAACAAGACAAACCAAATGACTACACACAGAGAGACCACAGCAGACCTGGCCCGATCTCATTCAATTCACAATTCAGGCTAATTGAGGTTTCAGTTTTTTTCAGCAAGCAGATGATTCACAAAGCCACATAATCATTTAGTACGCATGTTTTATACGCCTTTGTAGTTACAAAGCATCATCAAAAGAATGGCCTGTGATCTTTGTTATTGTGCTGTTTAAAATATCTGGATCATAATTTCCACTTGACTAACCGAAAACCACCTATAATGAAAGTGTGTTAACCTACTTTAACCAAGGGTTGTACTACTTTTCATTCAGTGTCAATGCAGTGTTAAAACAGTTTCCCTGCTTTTAACTTTTTACAAAAGACAAAAAAAGCTCTGAACTGAAATGAACAGGATGGGCTTCAATCAGCATTTTTTTAGCTGTAGCGTTCTATGTTCCTGTAACTACCTTGCACGCCTGCCGCAGGCCTCCATCTAGTACAAGGCTTCAACAAACATGCTTTCTTCTGACCCAGCTAGCCCAGGGACTAATTATCATTTTATGGAAATGTGGCTATTTCTGCAACTTCCATATTCCTAATTATTTCTGTTATTCCAATATCAGCCTGGCTTTGATGTCCCAAATCCTGTATTTAAATAGTGTAAGATTTCTATTCTTTGTGCCCTTTGAGGATTGTTCATGTAAAATACATGGACTAAGAGTGGGTATTAGCAGATCCTCTAGGGGGTGGACATTCCAGGTCTAGAGCCTCCTTGCTTTTCCTTTTTTTTTTTTTCCTCAGGAGAGCTTCTGTTAGGAATGAATACAGTGAGATATCTGATTATTGGATTGTGGAAATGTACCTGATACATTTAGTGACATCATTTAGAGAAGAAAAATAAAATATCTGAATTTCAACTTATTGTTTAAAATAAAACAGGGTAGCCTATTCCTCAGATTGTGCAATTGTGGTGGTTTGGGATAAATTCCTGACATTTTGAAGTATCTCATTTTAATTAAAATCAAATTATTATTCAAAATGTTTAAACTTTTAGGTCTACTGACATTGGAAACATGCACACACAAAAAAATCATAAGGGTTTGACAAAAAATATACACCTTAATGGTCAAGCAGTACCACAGCAGATTTTTTAAAATGTTTTAAAATCTGATGCCTAATCTTAAATGACAATTTCATGTTTTCATTGTCTTTATAACGTGTATTTTTGCTTGTTTGGTTTAGCCTTCATGCTGTGTAAATTAAACAAAATCTCAAATATAAAGTACAGATATACTGTGTTAAGGTACTTCCTGTATTAGTACAGCTTTGGCTCATGTGCTCCATTCAAAAAGATGACTGTGTGTAAAACTATCATCATGTATTTTCATATAGATGAGCTATGGGTACCTGTGCTTCCAGCCATGCTTTTATTGATGAGGGGCTGTCAGGAGTGGGATGCTCTGCATATTCGCATATTAAACAGGCGGGAGAGGGAGGGGTGTGCCCAGTTCATTACAGTTTGCTATAAATCAGCTTATAGCATCTCTCCACCTCCTGCTCCACCTCTTCTCTTCTGTTTTAAAGACAGCTCAGTCTGGATCCCAGATCTCTTCATCTCTGTTTGACTCATTTTTGTTAAGTCAAAAAGTATGCTGTTTTCATTTTTGAACACCAGTTAATGACTAGAAATTGTATATTATAAAGTAATAAACAATAGTTTAATTTGCAAATTGCAGTAGATTGTATGTCAGTGATATTGTCACAGCTGGATGAAAAAGTGAGGTAGTGTTGGTAAATATTGATTTTCTGTATCTTGTGGTGATTTCTGGAACACAGCTACAAATAAATTTGCCATTTTGTGTCATTTTTCTTTTGTGAGCAAATGATAATTTAGGATATCAGCATGAAGCATTAGATAATTTATTAGACTGACTTTTTCATTATGTTTTATATTGTTTTCTTTCAACTGATGCAGGGAATGTAGCAAGGTAAAATAAACCAGCAAACTGTTTAACCACCACCAAAAAAATAAATAAATGAAATAAAAATTATTTGAAAAAAATATATTTTTCTTTCAATGTTTGTTTTCCATTTTTGTCCTTTTTACTGTTTTGAGGGTTTTATACTTTGCTGTTGATAAAAGTTGAAAAATAAATTTTATTCATCAATGAAGACTTGCAAAAATAATGCTACAAGTTTGCATAGAAAACTCCCTGCTCTTAGTTTTAGAGCTGTTTTTTTCTGACCTTGTCTGGTTAGGCATGCTGGTAAAATTAATGTCACCCGATGCCACTGCTGAGCCAAACAACCCTATAAAAATTAGACTCCATGATGACTTAGATTTGTGGCTTTGCCATCCAGTGTTTTAATCCCGTCTGTCCATGTGTCACTCTGTATTTCAATATATGCTTGTTTTTATATCTCCTATTGAATCCATTCCTCCCCAAAGACGTGTTTGATGAACTGGGCTCTTGAAGGGAGCATTCTTTTCAGTGTGGCAGGCTGCTGCGTCTAGCTTATGCATGTTTAATGTTGTTGAACATGAACGCACAGTCAGCCAGTCAAAAACACAGCAGCTGGGACACATAAAGGGTCATAAACCTGTCAATGAAATTAGAGTGGCATGTCCACCAGTGCCAGTTTACCCATACAACACCTGCTTGGATCGGAGGATGGGGAAGAAGATTTCTCATCACTTTCTCTGCAACATGCATTGGTGCACCATCTGACAGTAAATGTGCAGCTGAAGGATCTGCGATGTCTGTTTTAGACAGTGTTGGCAAAAGAGAGGCTGTTGCATCACAATGTTGAATATGCACATTTTCCCACTTTTGAATGTTGCATACTATACCCAGCCCATGCCGTTAATTTGAAATTCACAAGCTTAGTATGTGAAAAAAATAAAATAAAATTGCAGGGTTATTTGGATTTAAAGTTATTGCAAAGTAGAATAATTATACCAGAGGGTCCTGTTATCTTTCAACATGTGTGGGAGGACTTGGGAAAGTGCCCTCAAGTCAGATCTTCACTTTTTAGGTTAACTGTGTCTGCTACCGGCTGCCAAGGGGCAGAAAAATAACACTCTTCTTTCACACCATTAGTCATTCAACTCAATTAATCATTGGAACATTATCTGGCATGTGAAAATTCTCCCGCTGATAAGGAATGCATGACCCCAATATGATATTTCCAGCTATTGTAAAGCTAGACTAATTGATTGTGGTCTGTTTCAGCGACCGGCTCTTCATCTCTCTTTCTCAGTGACACTCTGGGCTTCGTTCTTGTTCTCTGTTCCTCCCTTTCACCTTTTCGTTCTTTATAATGTTATTAACAGCCTGTTTGGACCTTATAAAATCCCCTAGAGTGTCATTCATTAACTTCAGTGTTCTCGAAGTAAATAGATAGCTGAAAAAGTGGGCTTGTCCAAAGGTGTAACTTTGTTAATCTGTGGCAGTAAAATGTCTAAAATATATATTTTTTTATCAGGTCATAGCCAAAGAAGGTGTAACTGCACTGTTTGAAAATTGGCTGTACTAATGTAAGCATTTACTTTTTTATCAAACGGGTGCAATTGAGGTGGTTACTTCCAGCAGTATACAAAACAAACCAAAAACAATTAAAACTGTCATTTTTGTTTAGGGCTGCACGATATTAGGAAAACCTGCAATGTGCGATAACACTGTTTAATATTGTGATGACGATATGACTTACGATAACTGAACAAATACATATGTAGTGTTTATATCTGTCTGCTCTGGATTCAAAGCAAAAAAAAAAAAAAAACAACCTAAAAAAAGCTAATCGTTTCCATTCCAGCCTGAATTTTTTTAAGTATGAAGAGACCTATCCAATTAACCAAATACATGAAGGGCTCTATTAAACTGATGAAATACTTCAAGCTTTCATCTGAATGACAAAACACATAAATGCAAACTTTTGAGTCAACCATTTATTGCAGTTTATGCAGTTGTTGCGATATGCATATTGCGATACAATTTATCACGATGACGATAAATTTTCGAAATATTGTGCAGCCCTAATTTTGCTAGATTTAAAATTATTACTACACTTTTCCTCTCACTATTTCTCTTCACTATACTGTACACCATAGGCTTCAAGTGTATAGAAATGCACACAATGGTAGAAAGGCCATTAAGCACAGAAAAGTCACATTGCATACATATCAACAAGATAAAAAATATTTTTGATTTCTTTTAGAAGCAAAGGAGGGGCTGGAGATTAATGCACACCTGAGTGTTCACGTGGACAGACTGGATGGAAAATGAGGCTCATTGCAGAAAGGGAAATGGTGAGCTTGTGTGCTTCTGTGGTTGCAACAAGATCTTCTATAAGACTGTGGTGATAGAGTGTAATTTTCTTTGCTTCCATCTGTTGGGGCAATGGCATTAAAGTCGATGACTCAAACTCAAAATTTTGATTATAATTTGTGAGTCTGAAGGGTCCTCTGGTGCCTCCAAAGCTCATTGTGAAAACAAGAAGGATTTACAAGCTTTTCAACATAATCAGTAGCTGCACAGCCTTGAGTCAACTTACTGATAAAACGTCTTCTGTGGCTTTTAAGTTCTACTGCAATAAAATATTAATCAAGTAAAACGTCTCTGCTCGTCGTCATGATTCTCCAAAAGATTACTTTTGTTGATGACTTATACCTGGCTAATTTCCCTCAAGCAAATTCAGTTCAACTAATTTCAGCTGAGGTCGATTTCAAAAGCAACTCATCTTTACAGCAGAAATGAATAAAAACAGAAGTTATTTTGTCTGTATTGCTAATTCGTCCCATGAGCACTGTAAGCTAAGATACAGTATTTGAAGAAACTATTTAAATTTAAATTGCTTAAAGTGATGCATCATTATGAGTAAAACTGCTTGAAGTCACCGGTACATGGTTCACAAAATGTTTCTCAGTCAACGACAAAGACAAAAAAAAAAAAAAAAAAACAACCAATAAACTATCCTTATTTGTATTGCTTGAATTTACATGTACTCTTTCTAATCCACTCAAAGATAAATAAGAAAATGAAAATGAGGAGCTTCTTTGTCTCGCCAGAAAACATTTTGACAAGTGAGTTACCAAATAATTAAACCACTTTTGCACCTGCTAAAGAAAAGCCCAAAACAGCCGTCCACTAACATTTATAATATGGTGTTTGGACAATAAATCATGGCTGCATCTAAATTTATAAAGTACAGACAGTAATGTTTTTTCAGTGGTCTGCAACCTAAATTATGTGAGGTCAGCATAATAAAAGAAGTAGGTCCCAACAATATTTATGTGTATTTGTTTAACAAAAACATTTTACTTGTCTAGTTAAGTGTGAAATTTAAAGGTAAAAATAAATATATAAATAACTAAATTAAATAAAGCTAAAAAAAGTAAAAAGAAACATAAACCAAAAGAAAAAAAAATGCAATCTAAAAATGCACTTTATTAACTACTCAACAATTTTAGTACATTTGTTAAGCATAAGAAGTTTACTATTGGACACTATTATATTCAAACTGAAAAAAGGTAAAAAAAAAATAAATAAATAAAACCTCTCTTAAATAACATTTCAATATACTATTATAAAATTAATTTTAGATTTTTTATTATTCATTATTTTTTCTTATCTTCCCTTCAGCTTTCTGAGGCCCCCTAGCATCCCCTGGCGGCTGCCCCCAACTTTGAAAGGCACTGCTCTAAACATTAAACTCTGGTATTGTTATCAGACATATGAAGTGATAGTCTATTTAAATTCCAGCATTAGTATAATTATTTTGTTTGCCTTTAGATGAAAAACTTTCTGTGAGTTTTGATGATAAAACTGAAACTGCAAAGTGGATGTTCACAACTATCAAGTAGTGTTGGGTATAGAAAGCAGGTTTTACTCATCGTTCACTCATTGAACAAGAAAGATTAACAAATTTTGACATTTGCACAGGATGAATGTGAAAATGACTTGTTTTGCAACATTGATCAAAACACCTGTGACTGGTTTTGCGTGTGTGTGATTCAGATGTGGGCTAATTATGAAAAATGTCAAAGGAAACTGACAAGAAAAGTGGTTACTTTCTGTGTTTCAACTTTCTTTTAAGTCAGAGGAAATTTCAGTTTTTGTCATGTAAATTTTTGTGAAAGTCACCATATTAATACATTATTTTTTTCGATTTGTTTTTACCTGATTTGACTCTTTTTTCACGTTTATTTGAAAGCATATTTGTTCCCTTAATATGTGGGTGATCTCATGTCAGTGCAGCATGAGTACAAAGCAACAGTGGTTTTCACACTGTCCAACTTGTGGTTTTCCACTGGCAATGGCCACAGAGCAACCAATTTTATGTGGTTTGTGGTCAACAAACAACCTTTGACCTAAGAGAATGGTTGGTGCATCCATTGTGTGTTTTCTGTCTCAACCCCTTTGATTGAGTTACTTTTGGTCTCAGCTCTATTACCTACTCCTCTCTTGTTGTGTTGAATTATTTAATACTTGATCACAGCATCCCAAGGACAAAGAGCTGTGAGTTTAAATCACTGGGCAGCTGGTTTTAAAGAAAGTCCTGAAAATCTACTCTTCCGATAGAGCGAGAAAAAAAAGAGAGTGAGAGAGGGAGAAGGCGGGTGGGTATTGAATTTATCTGAGCACAGATGAGTTTAATGTACATAAAGAAAGCCTAGAGAGGCAAATGTGAGACATAAATGTTTATGGCTTTTAAAAATTAATGTAAATAATGTAATATTAGATATCCCTTAGTGGCAAAAATAGTGTTAGTATCTGTGGTGGTGAAATAAAATAACTAATTATTTATTTATTGCTATAAGTAGGTATTAACCATTACTTAATGAACAGAGATCCACAGACGTCTGCTGGTTTTTAAGGTCCTTGCTTACTAGATTTAGAAAGGGATATTTATGAGACTGAGATCATTTTGGTCAAACAAAGTTTACAAGGATTATTTAAAACAACCTGAGGGATTAGTTTATCATTTGACCACAACATTAGATTTAACATGTATTCATTAGTAAATGCAGTATCTAATGTTTTAAAATTACCATAAAAATTCAAACCAAACAAAAAGAAACGAAGCAAAAGGGAAGTTTCTGGTTTGTTAAGTCCATAACTGACAGACAGATTACATGATTCACCTTATCTCAGTGGGAGATGGATTGATGTATTAAGACCCTATTTGCTGTAATGAAGGTGTTGTACCAGAAAGAAAGAATAGAGCCAAAAGGCAAAGCTCTAAATTTACTGGTCTATGTTCAAACTGTCATCTGTGAGGGTTGTCTGTTGAGACAATATAGATACAATTGGCTAAAACCCATGAAGGGTGGTCAAGTTCAGCCTGAAGAGTTGAGGAGCTTGGAGTTGAACTGCTTCTCCTCCACATGGAAAGCTGGGGTGTTTTAGGCATCTAATCAGGATGTCTCCTAGGTGCCCCTTTTGAATATTCTTCAGCAACATTTCACTGGGAGAAGAGCCAAGACAGACCCGGTACTTGCTGTAGGGATTATGTAACCTCTTTGGCCTGGGATCACCTTGGGATTCTCCAGGAGGAGTGGAGAGTGTCACTGGGGAGATGGATGTCTGTGTTTCCCTCTGAGCTTGTTATTATATGGCCTAAACACGGATAAACAGCAGAACATATTGTTTAAATGAATGGGTTGGATCGAATTGGGACTTAATCATTTACAGGAAATGTAAAACATTATGTTTGATAATGATTTATTTATTTATTTATTTATTTATTTATTTATTTATTTATTTATTTATTTATTTATTTATTTATTTATTTA
>JAUBOC010000043.1:10303401-10313469 GCA_032275365.1 Anablepsoides cearensis
TCAAATTATGTACATTCAGATTCAATCTGAATAATTCAAATTCAGTTCCTGATGGCACAAGATTTATCCCATAGACAAACCCCTTGCTATACGGAGGCACCCGGGGAGCATCCTTACCAAATGACCGAACAATCTCAACTGGATCCTCTCGATGTAGAGGAGCAGCGTCTCTACTCAGAGTCTCTCCTGGATAACAGAACTTCTCATTTTGTCTCCAAGGGAGAGTCCAGCTACCCTGTGAAGTCCATTTGACCACTCTGTGTTCTTGTTCTTTTGGTCACTGTTCAAAGTTTGTGGTCATAGGTGAGGGTAGGAAAATAACCCAATTGGTAAACAGAGAGCTTTGTCTTACAGCTCAGCTCCCTCCTTTCCACAGCAGACCGGTACAGAGTACACATTACTGTGAAAGTTGCATTAATTTGTCTGTCAATCTCACACTAAATTCTTCCATCACTCATGAACAAATCCAAAAGTCACTCGGGTCCTCAACCCCTTTAAAATGTTTTAAACAAATAAAATAATACAATTCATATAAATTAGATAAATACATTTTTTCATTGTTATTGTTCTTTTTTGTTATTGATCATGTTTCTATATTCATTGTACTCATTTAAATTGTGTGTTTATTGACTGGTGTGCTTTGGTGTATTTTTAATTGTTTGTCAACATCTATATTTGTGTATGCAAATATTTGTACCTATATGTGTAATGGGCTCCGTCAGTGAGGTGCTCTATGACTCATTTATTTTTGGTTCTAATCATATCCGATCAGTCATAAAAAAAGAAACCCTCTAATCTCTTTCTAAGATCTTCCTGAGACTGATTCAAAAGTATGATGTTCAGTAAAGATAACCAAAACACTTTCAAGGAATAAAAATATCAGCAAAAAAAAAAAAAGACTCCGACCACACTTACACCAGGTTGCGATGTGGGTTTTCAGCACAAAGACCACACACATACAGAACAATAGTCAACAGAAATGCATTAGTAGTTTGACTGATCTGATCTTATCATGTAAAAAACACAGTACCTTATATAACTTTTAATTTTCTAACTTTTATTTTCTAACATAAATATAAATTAATGGACCAATTAAGATAGTAAAAAAAAAAAGAACTTGGTCAGTTTTGACAGTTTAACATTTTAATTAGCTAAACCTACTTCAGCAAAATTAATATTCAACTGGACTTACTTTTTTTTACCCATTTTATTCTGTTCAGCGTGATTTGGCAGTTGGAGCCCAACCCAGATGTTACAAATGTTGTCTTTGAAGTTTTAGGGTACATCCTGAACAGATTACTAGTTTATCACAGGGTCTCAACACAAAACAAAGAAAATGACCCAAGACTCGCAAGACAACCAGTCATGTATGCTCACACTGCTTCCTTAGGTCAAAACTAACATGGGTGGTTTTGGAATGTGGAAGGAAAACATGAAAACTTCAAACAGAGAGAAATGCACAGCCAGAGTTCAAACTAGAGATCATTATGGTGTACATTGTAACTGGTAACAGTGGTCAAATGTGTAACATAATTTTCTCTTTAATGTGTAGGTATAATTTAGTCTTAAAGGTTTTACAATTAGGTATTTTGTTAAAAAAAATAAAATTTTGCATTTTATTTACTGTACAGATATCTTAATTTTTCCTTTTATCATAACTATTACATAATCTATATATTTGTAATAATTTCATTGATTTTAATAGCATTTTAAACTTACATTTTTCTTGTCAGTAAAAATCCCAAACACAACTATATATATATATATATATATATATAATATAGTTGTGTTTGTTTCGAGGCACACACAAGATTGCAGTTCTAAGAAAACAATAGTTTCACAAAAGTTCAGTACTTTTTTGTCTCTGTGAGTCCTTATAGAGCTCTTTATGTCTCATGCTAGTATATCTGATCTGGAGAATTCAGGCCTCATTTCTGATGCTCTACTTTTGCATCCTTACTTTTACACATACCTTCACATTAACAATGCCACAAGATTCAGATAAGGGAGGGTTCGTTCAGCCACTTGCGTCTATTAGGTCACCATTTTTCTCATTACTATCGTTTCACTGTGGTTGGCAAAAACGCTGAAACGGTTCAGAAACAGTCTTAAATAAACCACATATAACTGGCTGCTCCTTCTGAGTTGTAAAAGAAATATATAAATTTATCTTTTTTTTTTTTTTTTACTCAACCAGTAAGGCTTGCTTAGATTGGCTAAGCGTCTGCGTGTGGTGCTATTTTGTATCTGGTGCAGGCTGTTCTTCCCTTCCTGTCAAACATACAGCAGAACACATACAGTCCTGCTGTCAGAGACTATTTTCCAGCTCCTAAAAGGTTTTAAGACAGGGAGACAGAAGCCTCCCAGCATTCAGTCGGTTTGCTCCACACCTCTCAGAGCTCCTTGGTACGTGGGAGAGAAACTGTCTGACAAGACCACCTCTCTTGCCAGACTCAAAGAGAAGGTGGGGGAGGATGAAAGGAGTGGGGAGAAAGACGGGAGAAGAGTGAGCCTTGAGACTTTTCCCCTAATCTTTATGTATTAACAAAAACAACATATTCACTCAAGCTTGCCAAAGCTTTTCACTGTCTGCAGCAGGAGGAGAGTCTTGGACAGGATTTGTTTATCTATCCCGTAGATTTGTGCAAGTGTGAGTGTGAGAGAGAAAAGGAAACACAAGTGTATGTTTTTTTGTTTTGTTTGTTTGTTTTTGACTGTGTCTAAGTTTACAGCAATCAGAATGCATGTTTTGTCCAGACAGTTGAGTTTTAGACTGTAATTGGTTCATGTTTTTGAACTCTTTGCTCTTTGAATGGCATTTAGGTAACAACAGTGTATGAATTTTTCATCACTGAGAGCAGCCCCAGCTACTTGCTCCTCTCTGGGCAGATCTGTGTTTGTCTGAACCGAGCTCATGGTGACATGAAATCTGCATGAGAGATTCAACAGTGTGTGTGGTGTGTATTGGGGGTGGGGGTGGGGGGAACTATTAGAACCTCAATCTCTCATCTTGGGAGAGTTGCTGCACCTGCTCTTTGTATATGCATTATGTGACATGCTGTGGTGTTGTTTAATTTATTCAGTAAAATAATATATTATATTCAGTAAAATAATAAATATTGTATGTTGTCCACTCTATTCACCAAAACAATCCAGTCATTCATATCCTTCAAACGTTAGTTTTATCTTCTCTCACTGCTCAGCTGCATTCCTTTTGTGCGTGTGTGTCTTTCTTCTTTTCCTTGTCTATCTGCCTCTGGCTTTTGAGACTCCCGGTGTTATCCAGACGGTTGATAGTGTGTGCGTCCGTGCACCGCAGCTCCTGAACTGTGATTGAAACATCAGACAATGAGGACGGGGCCCCGGAGATGCTCCTGGCCTGACACAGCCTCTCAGCGCCAAGTTTTTATCATACCCAAAGCCCGACTCCCACACGCATCAGGTATGCTCCACAGCACTGATGTATATTAATCAATGACGATATGATTACCTCTGAATGGGTCGTATACATTATTTAAAGCAGTGTCCCCTGGCTTACAGTGCGTCCGCCTTTCAAATTAAACTCAGAGTCAATAATTAATGTTGAGATTAACTGAGAGCGCATTCAGAGGGCAGGTGTTGAGTGCACATGGGCACACAGAGGAAGAAATGTTGTGTGTTAGTAAATGTACATTTGTGTGTGCGTGTGAGTGCTATTGACATAGAACCGTTCATGTGAGGGAGTGATCGCGATCTCGGCCCCTCTCCCTCAGGAATCATCTCTAACAGCCCCGAGCAGAGACTTGTAAGCTTCCTCGCCTCTGTTTGGACAGAGGATCTGTCCTCCCTCTCCCAGACATGTGGATGACACCAACAGAAGCCAAAAGAAGTGGTGAGGTTATGTTTTTCTCACGGTGACGTGGGCCACAGAGTTTATCGCTGTCCCTCATAAGCAAGGGGGTCATATTGTCTGAACAAGAGCCTGGGCTTTCTCACACCTGGATGGACTCTCTGCACGGTTCAAGGCCCCTGAAAATCTGTCTGGGTGATAAGCTGCCAGAGCAGAGGGGAGCAACAGCAGATAGGGCTTTAAAAGCTGGTCGGCGCAACTGAAGAGCTTCTGTCTGCCTGCCAAGAGCCTGATTACTCAATCCAGCTTTTCTGTTCCGCACAATCTGTCCAAAGAGCTCCCAGGACTGGGCCCCACAGCTACCTGTCAATACCTGATACTGGCATAAATAGTACCGCTTCTCAAAGATGGCACACGGAAGGTTACAGGAAGCCTAATCTCATGTCACAGCACCTTCAGCACTTAACAACCTCAAACCCAGCAGGTGAATAAAGAAGTCAGCAAGGTTGACTGTTAACGTTCTGACAAGCCAATAAAGTTTCAGTGCTGACGATCAGAT
This sequence comes from Anablepsoides cearensis, assembly GCA_032275365.1. Lineage (NCBI taxonomy): Eukaryota > Metazoa > Chordata > Actinopteri > Cyprinodontiformes > Rivulidae > Anablepsoides > Anablepsoides cearensis. The sequence continues at coordinate 10,307,790 of JAUBOC010000043.1, forward strand.
CTCACAGCTCAAAATAATAAAAAACAAACTGACGAGCAACAATTAGTCAGCTCAAACATCTCATCCCGCAAAACACACTGGAAAGAAAGGCAAAACCAAAAGTCGCAGTTTAGCCGGTGTGGGTTAGAATCAAACTAATAACCAAACCTTCGTGAAGGAAATATTCTTCCGCTACGTGTTCTCATGAGAATTTCATTTCTCTAAAACGCTGTGGTTGTGAAAGAAGGCGTAGCTTCACAAATTACAGTAAGTGTACCCTCAAACTCATCAGCTACAAAAAAAAAAAAACAATAAAAAAGGAACAAAGATCATTGCTTAACTGCAAAATATATAGCTCGTACAAAGTTTTTTTTTTGTTTGACAGAAATTTGAATTGCATTAGGCAACATTATGAGAAATAAACCTTTTTTGTAAAAAAAAATACATTAAATCTTGTCTCATGTAATTCCTTGTTCATGTATTTGCTCATCTGAACAAACTAGCTATAATTTTATTATTATAAACAGCAGCAACTCAGATCAAAACAAACAAAACAAAACCGGTTCACTGCTCACAAATCTCTCAGTTTGCGATGGAGGAGGATGACTCACTGTGGCGACATCTGAAGAGAGAACAGCCGGAAGATGAAAAAGAAGGTCTCATAACGTTTCCCTTTGTTTGTGGGAGTCATTTTTAACTACCGTAATACTGTATACAGTTCAAAAGTGGAAAAACTAGAACTTCAATCATTGCAGGATTAGTGCCTATAAACCACTGAGGCAAAGGTGAGAAGCTGCACATTAATGCACTGAAACCTCTTCTTACACAAAAAGTAGTTAAAATCTGCTTCAATATTCAATGTTAAAATAATGTGAATTCAAAAGAAAAAGAAAAAAGAGGCATGAACTTATGAAGTGTTGTGTAAAAATAAAATGTAAAAAAAAATATTACCACATTTTTAGAATTTAGCTTACTGCAGGAAATCCTATTTCCACTACTTACTGTTACTTAGATCATTGTTCTTACGTTTTGTTTGTTTTAACATTTTTACTAAATGTTCATTTTAACTGTTATGTCTAAATGTTAAATTTGAATGTGTAAACCTAAATGTGAAAATAAAATCTTATTGTTGCAGCTAAACGATAATTTTGTAATGGAAAACAGCTTTTACCATTGGTGGCAGGTTTTGTTGTGACGCCATCATCCTGAGACAAAAGCAGCAGCTAATACTGCTAATGCTGCTGAATATGGCATTTAAAGATTTAATTCAAAATGTCTTCACTGAAAACAATATGAATGGTACCTGTGGTCCAGTAGTTTGAAGAGCAACTCGAACACCAAACTGTCCCGGAAGCATGATTCGTACCGTCAACTCATTTGCTCATGCGCTTAAAGAAATACTTCTGGGAAAGTTTTGTTTATTCTTTAGCATGTAGCATTTTGCTTAATAACCAAATGGATTTAATTTTCAGTCTTTTGTCACTTGCAATGTTTCCTAGAAAAAAAAATTAACATTTGGTACAGATGGGGATTTAAAAAAACAACAAAAAACAAAAACAAATGTTTCCACAATTCCTTGTTAGTGTAATAGCTTAAAGTCTAATCAATCAGTCCAAAGAACAATATTCAACTGAATTGTACTTTTTTCAAAATAAAGTATGACCATTATTATTTATTAAATGAGTTACATTGAGTAGAAAAATAAGTCAGCAAGTAATATTTTAAATAATATAAATAAATATGTATGCTTTGTAAATCTATATTTGATCAATATCAGGAGGTATATTCTGTATGTTAAATTAAAACTGTTTACAGGTTTTAAATTTAGCACACCTTTATAAAGAAGGATGGAAAAAAATACTACCTTTTCCTAAATTGAGCTCATTAATCTGCGATTTGGAAGTACTTTTTCAGCGCTTGCGGAAATGAGCTGATGGTATATAGACCGTGCTTCCGAGACAGATTGGGCAGTTACAAGCATTAGTAATATTAATAGCTTTAGCAGCATTAGGGGTTGCTATTGTCTCAAAATGATGATGTCATAACAAGAGCCAACACCAACAGCAAAGACGCAATCATTTTGATTATCATCATTTTGATTTAACATGATAAAATTTTTACATTTATTAGAATTTAACATTTAGACATTACATTTAACACTTAGCTATAACATTTAGTAAAAAAACGTTAGTGAGCCTTTTTAACTAGTATTTTACACTGAGAAAGTTAGCTTAATATTGAAAATATTCTAATGACTTTTTAAACATTTTTTTATTTTACAATTGGCACACCATATGAAATGTAAAAACAAACAAGTTATTGTAGTTGTAAATTTACTATGAACAAATTTTAGAGTCCAACATATGTTGTAAATTTCTAATTGAGAAATTTTAATTTCCTATTCCTGGTTCCTAAAATCATAAATTACAATAAAAAATAAATGAATAAATAAATTAAAAAAAAAAAAAAAAAAAAAAAAAAAAAAAAAAACAGAAGCCACAAAAATTCAAAAAAAAAAACAAAAAGCGACTAGTATAAAAAAATTAAAAAAAAAATAAAAAAAAAAAAAAAAAAAAAAAAAAAAAAAAAAACAGAAGCCACACTCTTTGAATGAGACTTAATTTGTCACACACCCAACCAACCACCATTAGGGGTTTTTTTTGGTGTACATATTTCGAAAATAAATTTTTTTTTGCTTTTTTTCAGAAAGTAAAAAAAAAAATACAGTTAAATATGCTTGCCATCTACCTTTAACTCTTCACACACTGATTCGCACACACATATCAGTCCAAACCACACACACTTGTGATCAGCTCTCTGATGACCTCTGCTTTCAGTGTATGATTGATCATCCAGAGTTCAAGAACATCAATTTTCCTGCACAGAATAAGACACTAACATTGAGCTAGGACAGTTAGAACCAGGTGCAGAACTTAGTTAGAAAAGTTAATTTTTGTGTTTTGTTGGTATTTGTGTTTGAATTCCTAAATGTTCAGCGGTTCCCTTTTGAAATAAATAAAAAATATATAAAAAGTATATTAAATTGTGGCTTATAGAAAGAGGTTTCTTGTAGTTTATAATTTATAATTTAGGCTTTTGAAACTATTTCACTTCAGAAATGTCAACATATCTCATTCTGCACCATCATACATTGAAAATAATGACTCAACATGAAAGTAAAATTGTTGTTCCTGTTTTTTAAATGAGTTTCTTTAACAAAAAATAAAATTCAAATATTTAAACCACATCAGATTCTGTATGTTATGTGGAAATCTAAGGCAAAATACTTTTGTTATGGTAATTTACAAAAGTGACACATCAGAAAGCTTATGGTTTAAAAAACTTGATGAGAGCAAATGAAAAAGATAATGAAGGCAAGAATATAAACTTGTGAAACTTCACTTTAAAGAATAATTACTGTACTACCAATTTACTAGTAAAATATAAGTTCAACATAAACAAGGGACTTTGAAAACTGCTTGCTAATAATTTGTAATACAGAAAAACATTTTTTTCTTTCTTTTTGACTATTCTTGTTAATAAGTTTGATTTATGTCTTTCAATGAAGTGTTGTTATTAGCTTTGTTAAAACGTTTCCAAACAAATTTTTGTAAAGAAAAACAAAAATATTTTTTCATTTCTCCTTTATTTGTTTTAAAGTACAATGTGTGTTTCTTGTTTTAACACAGTATTTTATTTTCTAAAACAAACCTTTCATCCCTATAGTTTTTTTTTACAAGTAATTTAGGACACACTTGTGATTTTGTTTGTTCTGTGCAGATTTTTATTAATTTTTTTCAGTGCAGCGTGACCTCTATAATCTGTCGTTGGAAATACATCCTCGTCTTTTCGGTACAGAGAGCGCTCGGGCCAGGCGGAAGTCGATAGTGGTTAAAAACAATGTATTTAGCTACTTTACAGCAGATGCATTATTTTCCAGCTTTCTTCCCCGCCCTGCTAACCTATTTTATCATTCGCAAAGGTTTGCTTGTGGTAGCAAAACAGACAAACGGTACATCTATTTTTGACTAATAGGACAACAATTGTCCCATTTATTTGTGGTAGTAGAATTTTCTGTGAAGGCTAGCATTTCTTTCTGTACGGGGCCCTTTACAAGAGCAAAACACAGTGGAGCTAAGTGAGGCCATTTAATCCCCTTTTATGTTTAATCTTTATTCATATAAATTTTCAATCTTGTTTCTCATTTTCCTTAGTTGGTATACAAGTAAAACTATAGAATTAACAATTTCTAAGGCTCCCAGTGATGAAGTTATCTTCTGGCCCTGGAAGGCATGTGCTTTGATTTTATTGCAGTATATCAACACTGGGACTGGGACGATCCCTAAGCACTTCAGACCCTTTCCCTGTAATTACCTGCCTCTCACATTGTTCTGGAAGAGTTGAGGTGAGCTTTCTCCTGCTCCTCCTGCACACTTTGGGGCATTATCATAAATACGGCACATTAACACTTGTTCCCAGCTTGTCAGGATATAAATTAAGTCTGCAGGTGTCCCACCGAGGTTTACCCCTGATACTAATTAAAGCATGATAATTAGGTTTGTTAAATTCGGTCCTTTCAGCCCTGATACCCCCCTTGGAATACAACAATCACAGATTGCAGACAAGAGAAGGGCTTAAAGGATCCTCCCTTAGCTAACAGACCAATAGGTGCCTGATAAAGTCATTCCTCAGTGCTGGGGGGAATATGCAAGCTTGTAATTATGATTTTGTGCGTGACAATTGTCATTCATCTGACTTGAATGCGGTCTCGTTTTGTGAAGGGATGAGACAACATTTTGATGAGGTTCTTCCTCTTCATCTAGAGAGAGATAGAACTATTCATTTACACCAGAGAAATACCCCCAGCTCCCCCCTTCTTCTTCCTCTTCTTCTTCTCTCTTCTGTCTCCATGACCTTGGCGGCTGGCACGCCTTATCAAGTAAGAGACAAGAACAAAGAAGCTGAGGAATAACAGAAGGTTATGGCAGCTCTTTAAAGCATTATGGAGGCTTGAGCATAAGTTCCGTCTCTTGCAAGAGTGAAAACAAAGTCAGTGTAGGCAGTGATGCTCAGCTCATTAGGTGAAGCTAGGATGGAAGCAGAGGACTGTGGACCTTTACAAAGAGGTCAGCAAAGGACAAAGATTTGAATACCCTTAATGATTAGATTTAGCCTCAAAGCTAGAATGTGACTTCTCTAGAGGGAGGTATTCTCATGTTCATGAGAGAAGAGCAATAGGGCTTAACAGTTTTTTAGGAGCTGTTGTTTTGTAAATAAAACTGCAGAGGTTTGGGAAATTTGCAGATGCACTCGGCTATCATGCAAAATCCACTTTTTTAGACGTTAAATGCATTTTAACTAGAAGTGCAGAAAAGTTAATTTTAGTCTCTCCTGGTGCTGCAAAGATATCTTTATAATCTGTTTTTGACATATTTTTTTCCCCCGTTCAGTTTTTCTATGACGTTTTCAGAACTATTAAATCACATCATTTGCAATGGAACTGACAAAAAATGTCTGGATTTACCAACTACAATTTGGTGATCTTCTTTTTCCTCTTACTCTGGGTCAGACTGTGCCTCCAACATGTAAAGCCGGCAGTATACTGCATCCGAACTGCCGAAATTCTGCCGAACTGTCGCGGTTTCATGACGAGAATTGCGTCACTCTGTTCGCATTGTCGACATTTTCGGCACTTCTTGTC
>JAUBOC010000043.1:10335521-10346310 GCA_032275365.1 Anablepsoides cearensis
ATATATTTTGTTTATGTTGGACATTTACAGAATAAGAGAGTGGAAATGTGTTCCATCTTCTGTCATTTCAGGATGTGTGTAACACAAGCAGGCTTTACATTTCCAGCTTCTGAACTTCACCCTTGCTGTTCAGTGGAAACAGCGTTTGCAGACAGGTGATGAACATGCCCTTGCCCAACTCCGATGTACACAGAATAAATATCACATTTTATTTTGAAGACACTGGCACGTGTGAGGGAGGGGTGATGATGTTACATGGTCAATTTTTCTCATTATTCAGCACAGTTTATTATTCCCTCCACTGCCTCCAATCCCTGACCCTCAGCCTGCCATCTCCCTCTCCACCCTCAATTCTTTTTTTTTTCTTTACTTCTTCCTCTTTCTTACTCTCTCCTCCCTTTTGGACAGAGATATGGGTGAGATCATAATTATGTTTTTGACACATGGCGTTAGCCCCAAGAGCTGCAGGATTTTAACTCAAAGTGGGAGTTGTCATTGCGACAGCCCGTACTGCTCTTAATTGGAGGGGAGGGCCATGAGGCCCGCCCACAGACTGGGGTGGCAGTTTTAATGAGGTTATGCTCATACAGGAAGTCAGAGTTGTGACAGGAGGAAACTGTCACTGGCCTGTTAGAAAGCGGCTGACATCTCAAAGCCGCCTGTGTTTGTCAGTGAGAGGGGAAAACCTCTCCAGAACTCTCTCCACAGGTGGAAACAGGCAATTAAAACAGCAGTGAAGAATGAAATAAAACCAAGTGAAGCCACTACTTGAGTGCATCACCAGTAAACACAAATCATAAAAACAAGAAGCAACTGATAGAATAATTACTACTAAATAAAATTCCTACTAGCCTATTTGAAGTGTATGGTTTGAAACTGACCCTAATCTCACTAATTAAAAAGTGAATAACACAAATTAGCAAATGTCACCCTTTGCCTGTACATGCATGTATGTGTTGTCCATCTTTGTGCCTGCACTGTGTGTGCAGTCAGGCATGGGTACCCTTCACTTGTCTTTAATGTGTTTCAGCGTTTTAGAAACAGGGCGGAGGTGCTGAAAGCAAAGCTGCAGACTTCTCTTGCCTAAACACTGGCCTCAGTGTTCTCCAGGTGCACCCTGTTTAAAACAAGTGCCAGTGCCAATTCAATGTGGCTTTTGGTAGACTGCCCTAACAAATGGACAGTACACAACCTCTGATCTGCGCCACCCTCAAAGTGAGTTCCCACTTCCAAGAAAAGTTAATTTACAAAATGTATTCCTTTCGTTTTCTCTTTTTTACCCAATCCAAAATATTGGTTCAGTGTTTCATTTCAAACAGACATTTATTTGAAGTGGGAGTTGTATTTATTTTTCTGACTAGATTTTGAACAGGTTTGAGTTTCAGTGATGCCTTTAAGCACACACACCGTAGGTGGCAGGATCCAACCAAAATCATCATAGAGATTGTAGCTATTTCCTCTCGCTCTACAGAACCTCTGTGTGTTTCAGGCACACCAGTTTGTTTTGAAGGCCACACTGCAAATATGGACCTGTAATTCTGTGGGACTTTAACTGAAACAAAAAAGGAAAAAGATGTCTCAGCAATTTAGATTGTTCAATATGTTTCACATTATACCCATTTTTTTTTAAACATCTCACTTAAATGGTTTTATAAAAAAGATCAATTTCTGGAGAAAAAAAAATAATGAGGGAATTTATGGAAACGATATAAATAATTAAATTTTTACTTGTTGTATATGGCTCTTTTAACAACCACAGTTTGAAGAAATGCTTCTGACCTGATGGACAAACTAATGGCTGGTCTGAGTGGAGCCAAAGTGGAAAACTCTTGTCTAAACACAACTGCATATTAAAGGGGCACATCTTCACACCAGTTCTTTATGCTATTTATACGTAACCTTTCATAGGAGCGTTGAGTTTTCTTGTAAAAAAAATAAGCAACATTGTTAAATATCAGTTTTGAAAAATGGCAACTCAGGATACAGTTGACCCTTACTCAAATGATCCATTGTCAGATCCGGAAAGTATGTTTTTTGAAGAACCAGGGTAAGTAAGCAACGGAGGCTCTTACAAGACATTCCAGCTTGGTAATATATCTTGCAGTGATCCTCTCATACATATATGTTAGGTTTCTTTTTGCAAAAAAGAATATAAATATAGATAATTATGAAGCTATGTTTTGCAATGAAATCATGAACATTCACCATTTTTAAGATATTTTTAGTGATATTCATCCTGCCGCTGGTCTGGTGGTGCTGTGTGGGGGAGCTGCAGGGGCAGACTGAACTCCAGGGAGGAGCTTTGTGTAAATAGGCGGTGCTTTGTATGAGCAAGCGTTTAGTCAGCTCAGGATGGCTACCACAGGAGATTCAAGAATTTCTCAAATAATGAGTCAAATCAAGACTCTGGGTATGTGTTTGATGAGGGAATGACATTGTGACATGACATGGAGCTCAAAAAATGTCAATTCTGCATAATTACCCCCACTTTGTAGTTGTTCACATCTATAATGCTGTCAGTTTCACATTTCATGGGTAGTCCACCAAAGAACATTACGATATTTCTTCCTAAATTGCCCATAAATACTTTATCCTGTGGTCTCCATGATAACATTCATATAAAACATTATGCCAGTTTTTAAACTGAATATGTTTTAGATTGGCAGCAGTCTTTACCCTGCTTGGACAAGTCATTGGCTCATCAATCTGACAATCAAACTGTATTTTTCCAAACTGAGGTGAATCTAAGAGAAATCTCCAAGTAAGATTTTACAGGACTCCAATTCACCCTAATCTTAGATATTTAAGAGTTGAAAATGTGGTGTAGCTGAAGAATTTGTTTACAAATTTGTCTGACACATGTATCTAAGTTGCACACAGTGTAAGCTGATGGAAGCTTGGTTTTTAGATGCCATCGCCTTTTAGTTGGATGCACCTGGACCTCATAGCATAGACTTAATAGACCCTCTTTGTTCGCTGTGACAATGTGTGGCCTCACACAATTAGAGAGGTCTCCTTCCTGCCATGCTGTAGATAAGCATCAACCGTGGCTGTATAGATTAGAACAGGCCCTCCAAGGTTGTCTGGAGGTCTTTTTATGTTCAGCTCCTCATTCACACACTTACCACAGAACTGACTTTTAGAGGAAGTGGGAGACAAGGAGGAAGGATATGTCATGACCTTGTGTGCCATGGGCAATGAAGAGTCAGATGGGGATGAAGGAAGGCGTTTGGTTCTTAACAGTGAAAGACAAGGTCATGCTTTTTGGGCCGGATTAGGCTATTTAGTGAGGTGACAGGGACTTCATTGAAATGAGCTTTTCAGGAGACATGGAGATCAAGGTGAGAAGGGGGCAAAGAGTTATTTAAATCTAATCTGAATTTGAGAATATAGGGAACATGCTTCTTTCCCAAGTGATGTTTTTTATTTGATTTGAGAAACAAGTTAGCAAGATCCCCATCTATTTGTCCTCCATCAGATACAGGATTTTTAAGATCTCATAAAGATACTGAGCAGCTGCTGCCCTAGAAAAAAAAAGTTCTAGAAGTACGGTTCAGCCACTGCTCTGCTGTCAGCACCGTTTGTGAAAACTGTTGAAATAAAGCTGAACTGCTACAGGAGCCACAGTGTCATTTGTGGTGAATTTTGTGTACGAATGTGTGGTTCAGAGCTAAAGTCATCCCACCTACAAACTATTCGCTAGTGTTCTGTGATCAGGTCTGACTGAAATCTCACCACAGCTCAACGGGCTCGCTCTGCTTTTTACATTCACCCCCGGAAAATTGTCATAGGTTTCGGTGGAGAGCACTATTGCCTAACAAGTGCGCTTTGTGAGAGCGTGAAGATTGTGAGAACTCACATGATAATGTTGTTGCACAGCACTTCCGCGGTGTGTTGAAGTCGGAAAAAAAGAAAAGCGTTTGACAAAATGTACCAATAACGTGGAAAATTTTGAGTGCCGATCTGAAATAAAGATTTTCATCTAATTTGGTGCATTTCAGCGTTAGTTTGGAACAGTATATTGTTACAAAAACAGTCTTGCCGATCATCAACTTGAACTAAATATCATTAAGAGTTAAGATTAAATCCTCATGCATCCTTTCCTTGAAAGGTTTCCAGTAAAGGCCTCTGTTCAACTGTTTTAAAATTACCTTGCACCATTTTCACTTTGTGAGTCTCTACACTGATCACATCTGGTTAAACCGAGAATCTATAATGCTCAGAGGTCCACTTAGCTGGGCTTTTCTAACATTAATAATGCAGAACATTTTCCTAATGAAGGAACATATTTTTTTTCTTTTCCATTTTTCTTTCAACATGTTGAATAACTGTGTTAATCAAGGCTTTACTTTCAGATTTCCTCTCTAATAGCATATCCAAGGGAAAAGGTCATGGTGGTAATAGACTGATCTGTAGTCCTCGGGGAGAATCTCTCTCTTCTCTTCCGCTCAGCCCCAGACAGACAGTCTTGGTCTCAGACAGCCTCATCTGCCTCCCACTGCGCTCAGCCCAGGATTTCAATCACAAGGCCAAATGAAATTATTAAGAGGTGTTAAACTTATTAATCATTAAATTAGCTAAACGATCCTCCAAGTGCGGCCCAGATGAATGACATGTCATCTTTTAATGCAATTTGCCTTCCCACCTCTCCAGCAGGTGAAGGTCGGGAAAGGGCCTGGAGCACAGTATTTGATGGCTTCTTTTTCATTCATCCTTTTAATTCACATTTCATCTCTTACTTTAATAATGTCCACTTCAAAGCGTTTTTTTTTCTAGCTATGAGAAAAAAAAGTGACAATAGCTGAAACAAAATGCACACTGGTGGAAACAAAATTGGCAAAACAGATCGACATGAAATAAGAAATAAACGAAGCGGACTCATCCTGTCATCATTTCTCTTTTGATGATAGACACGTACCAAAGCTGCTCTCAGGTTTCGGTTTCCCTCTTATCTTGATTTGATTGGTGGGAAAGTAGGCGAGCTTTATGTGAAACACACCTCCTACTTCACACTTATGTTTTTTTTTGTGTTAATACGCAGTGACTTTCTGTTTACATATGGGGGGGGGGGAAAGTACAGATAAAGTTGAGTTCATGTCAGTTTTCTTCTTACGACCGATTCACCTTTAAGAAACAAATGTTACAATCCCTAAAACACTTTGAAGTGGTTTAGATCTACGTATGTTTAATGTGACCAGTTTAAAGACTTCCCTGCCTGCTAATCAGCATGACTTGCATTTTTGTTTTCTGACTTCGCTTTCGTTTACAGTATGTACCTTTTGTCCAATTTCAAACTGCTTGTTTTTCTGTACTAATTTCTTATTTGAGAAACAGTACAGAGCCATTAAAATGTGACAATGCCACAGCAGTTTTGAGATGGATGTACAAAGTCATTATTGTTCAGTTTCAAATGCAGACTGAAAGATTTATTTAACTTTGCACATTTTGAGTCTTGGGTATTTTCTTTTTGATTTATTTACTGAACCTAAATGTTTTTGCTCACAATATGTGCCATGTATTCATATGCAATGATTCCTGCCATACAGTAACTGCATGTGTGTCTGTGTATGTGTGTGATGTGTACCAATGTAGAGCAGATTGCAGCCCTGAGGGATTTAAATATCATTTTAATTAATCTACTCACCTGAATTTAATGAGACATGTCGAAAAGACCATATGCACGTGCAGATATGGGCATGCATACGTGTCCATATATGAAAACAAGTAAAGGTGTGTGATGTACATGCATCTGTATGTTATAGTATGCATGTAACTAATAAAGTTCCTCACAGGTCTTAAAATTGTCTCCTCCTTCAGGCCTTCTAAGATAAATAAATAAACGCTTGTTTTACAGAGAAATATACATTTATATATTTTTCTTAATTCAATGGGAACTATTTCCGTTTTTAAACAACAAAAGGTTATCTGGAAATCAGTCCCATCAGTTATTATTACAAGTATGATTATATAATAAGTCTGAAATCAATATCACATTGATTCCAATGCAAACAAGGGATTAAAGCTCCATGTGTTCCCTGGATTGTTCAACAGACACGATCTGGACATGTTCGACAGGCTGACCAACCGGCCTGTGCAACCTTGACCAAGTTTAGATCAATATTTGATTGAACAGAACACAAAGGTTATGGGAAAATGTGGAATTAGAAGTTGACAAAAGCAAATGTATTTTAACATTCTGCCAATGCAAATTCAAGGTTTGGCAAAATCACATTGTTTTCTTTATTTACAGTGGTGGTGGTTTCAAAAAGTAAGCTTTGTTTAATAGATTTGTTTGTTTACCTTTATTTAACAAGGGAAATCCCATTGAGATGATAGATCTCTTTTGCAGAGCAGGCTGTCTAATATGCATGTTTTGTGGGAGGAAACTAGAGTACCCAGAGAAAACCAACGCAAACACCAGGAGAACATGCAAACTTCACTCAGAAAGACCTCATTGAACTTAGAGAATAAATCCAGAACCTTCTTGATGTGATGCAACTAAGCTGTTGTGCACTCAAGGTTTGTGGTAAAACAGTCATAACATGCTAATAGCTTAGACCGTGATGCTTCTATTCAGAGCTAATTAAAATGACTAATTTTAATTTCAATGACTAGTTTCATTGTGAAAGCTGATCAAACATTAAAAAAATAAATAAATAAAAAATGGAAAATATAAAGTTTGATCTGAGTGCAGTTTTCTAAAATAAACCATCATAAAGTATAACAATAAAAATCTTGAGCTGAATTTTCTTTCATTTGTATAAGCTAGATTATTTTTTCTGTGCATACGCTCCTGTTTGGCTCAGGCATCAGTGTTTTCAGAACACGGTTGTCACTGTGAAAGATGACAACAAACATGCGAGCGTGTGTGCCAGACATTACACAATAGGCCTACACAAAACCCCCTCCTTTCTCAACCGCAAATGCCGGTTTCTCTCTTTCCTGCTTTTGTTTTGTCCAGCCTCATTTGTGATGGTATTTATCACAGTAAAGAATACAAAAAAAATCCCTCTTTCTTGTCTGAAAGAAGAGTCATTTACAATAACAAAAAAAAAGTATTTTACCATTACAATAAGCTCAGACAATAGAATGTGTTTGCCTCCTTCAGTTTGTGCAACAAATGAACAGAAAAACACACATTTCCGTTGTTCTCCTCAAAATGTGTCATAGCAGAATCATCTCCGCCTCTGTGTTCTGTATTAGATAATGAGAAGATGCAGATAAGTTCTTCAATACAATCTTCTCCCCATGGGCTAATCCACATTATGTTGTATTGTCAGGATCACAATGATGGTTTATTATTGCTCATTCAGAGCTTAACAATGATTTAAACATTTGCAGGAAAAGAAAAAAAACACTGCATTTTAGATCACTCATCCATTTAAGAGGATGCCCATTCTGTTTAGTTGCGGCTTTTTGCTGCATGGACTGATTTGATTAGTATAAGTCTCAAAGCTTCACAGATTGTTCATGTGAAAAGCAGCATGTTGAACCAACACAATGCAAAATATAAGTTACACCAAGAACTCTGGAAGTTCACTTGGTGCACATGTAAAATATGCAGATAAAATATGGTTATAGCAAAACATGGCGTATTGAGAACGAAAGTTTGATATGATGTGGCTGCAGTAAATGTTCCAATTTGCAGAAGACTTTTTATCTTATTTTTTTTAAAGTTGGCATCTTTCCATTTAGCTCATCTGTCCCTCAGTCATCAGGCACCCACAGTATTGAATTTCACTGACACTCAGGTCTGTAATGAGAAGCAGAGCGACATCCTCACATTATATACCTTGTGTCCTACCTCGTTCCATTTCTAGCATTCACTTCAATAAATTACTGTCCAATAAGAACTTTTATGATCTTGGCATATGTTGCCTTTTATAGGGGAAAATAATTGCATTCCCACATCACCCTGTCCCATTCTGAACATGAGAATGGGACTAGCAGAGCCTACAAAATGAGATAGTTTCACAGTGTCTGCACAAGTCCTTCCCATTTGGGCTGTTATGTGTTTTTTTTCCCCTCCTTTTTCCTGGCTTACCTTCACAAGCACCACCATCACCCCACCTCCAGCCCTTCACCACTCTCAACTGCACTCATGCCTAAAGAGGCCTGTGCTTGCATGCCAACAGGCACTCTTAAACCCACAGCCCCCCTCCCCCCCAGCCGACTTCACACACACACACACTCTTTCACTCTCTCTCACACACACATGCACGCACGCATAAGGAGTCCTGTTTTTGAGTTCCTACTGAAGTGTGACAGAAGCCACTTGACAGGTGACACACACACTTGATGTTATCGGGTCAGGGCCAGAGATTCAGCCTCTTGAGTGATGAGAGGCTGTCACTCGCATTGTTTATCTTTGCTGTAGGAGGGGGAGAAAGAGGAACACGAGAGAGAGAAATCCAGTGCGTGTTTCTTCCTTTGCTGTGTATCACTCAAGAGGCAATACAACTATGAGACGTAAAAGTTTGCATGTTGAATTTGTGGCCACAACTGCTGACTCAAATAACTCAGGACTCCCATGCTCTGTGTAATAATGCAGCTCTTTACATAGGCGTCTGCTAAATTGTCACTTTAAACAAAGACTCACAGGGGGTCGGAAATAGATGGTCTCCTCAGTCATTTAGAAAAATGTGCTGGAGTTGGCTCACAAATTGATGTGGCTTTGTTATCGGCATTGTCAATTGATTACACCAAGGTGCGATAATGAAATAACTAATTGAACGTGTCCACTTGTAAACAATTTGTTGAGATGTACAAAACACAAACTCAACTCCTTTTGTGTGAACAGCTTGAACTGATTCAAGACTGAGGCTGAACACCTTGACGAAACTATTAGTCATAAATTCATGTTCAAGAAAGAGCAGTAGTGGATCGTGGTTAGAGCACTAAATGTCAGGCAGAATAACCAATGCCAGTCAGTTTATTTTAAAGCAAACGTGCTTGAAAGCCAAATTTTCTGCTCTGTCTTCCATAGGCTGGAAGTCACAGCTTATAATAAAGAAAAAGAAAGAGTTTAGAATGTGACACAACTTGACAAAATTTCTTGTTACAACGTTTATTTATTAAATTTAAAATATCTTTAGCACAGTTTAGAAATTAGATGCTTTCATCTACCATGAGCGCCTTGGGATTTTACATGGTTCCAAAATGGTTTACATTAAACACTCTTAGAAATGAAAACAATAAAAGTAAGAAAACAATCAAAGTTCCTCTATCACTGCTTATAGATAAAAAGTAAAACTACAGCTGCAAAGTCAGAGGCAAATTTGGCATATATATATAATATTTTCCTTAGGACAAAATATTAGAAAAGCAGAAAATTCTGTTGCAGAAATTAAAATTATTTTTTCTTTTTGAGTCATTATTTGGAAAATGTTAATTGTATTTATTTGTTTTGTTGTTTCTGTTTTTACTGTTCATTTACCAGAAATGTGTCTATGTGTGCGTGTGTTTTTAAACCACACTTTCTAAAGCTGGTGATATGACTTTCTAAGGAATGAAATAACTCTTGCAGATTGACTGTTTTTACCTTTTTGGGTTTGCCACAACGATTTATCAGATATTTGTTTTTTCCACTCAGGGTATGTAGCCATTATGGAGTGCGTACATGTGAGTATGAAAATAAAACAGAGAAGTCAGACCACCTGCCTTCTCCTTATCTTATTCTCTTTCAATTGATTTACAGACTAGATCATTATGGTCATGTTTTGCCCCATCCAGATCTTATGAAACATAAAAAAGGTAACAAATAACATGAGCACAGCACTGGAGTAAATGGCAGGCCAATGCATTACGTATGAGTAGTAAAACAGTACGAGCTAAGACTTGTATTTTTTCCCTTTTTGAAGTTATTTACAAACTGTAACCATATTCACATTTGATCATGTTTCTCCATTTTTGCTATTTGTCATCAGTACATGCCATATGGGAAGTCTGGATTACAAAAGTACCTGAACACGTTGTGTGTATAATAGCATGCATAGTTGTTTGCTATTTACATTGTATTTACAGTCAAGAACTAAAAAAAGAAGGCTCTACAATACATTTTTTTTCTTTCATGTGTCTCATTTACATTTCTATGATGGGGAACAAAAAGCAGCTTCACATGGATTTGCAGAGTACACCAGACATGCACATAAAGTATGCTCGACTGAACAAAATATATTGTTTTATCTCTTCTAACTGAAAAAAAGGACCGGCTCAACTCTGTAACAAACTGTCTTTGACCAGAACCACTGCATTGCATAACAGAAGTCTACTTTTTTTCTCTCTTTGTCTGTTGTGTGCACCCGTCTGTGAGCACAGGGTGGCTTGGAAAGGTTAATTTACAATGTTAACCATGCCGTGAAGGGAAAAGCAAATAGGAAAGAGCATGCACAGCACCAGAGAAGGACATTAAGCTGTAGCCACATCTTTCTCTCTTCTGCTCCCTATATCTGTCCAGTGACAACAGCAGTGCCCCCCCTGTTGTGTACAAAGACACTGGGCTATCACCATTCATCATTGCAGACATGCTGAGAGGATCTTACACTAGTGATCAGGCTGGAAGCAGGCACTCACTGCTGCTACTTTTGTATTTAAAGCATAATGCCTTTATAGTCACAGTTCAATATCAAAATACCAATACATTAAAAAAGTAAAACGTGGGGAAGACATTTTAGCATAGAGGCATTTTAAAGTAAAATCAGAGTATTGCTATTGAAAAGACATAAACGGAAGATTGTCCATGTCAGAATAAAACAAAACTTTTATGTTACCCAGAAGCATTATAATCTAT
>JAUBOC010000043.1:10401108-10420659 GCA_032275365.1 Anablepsoides cearensis
CGGCGCGTCAAAATAAGACGCAGAGGGAACCTTGCAAAAGCGTCAATATGTGACGAGTTGGGAGTGAGAATGTGTTGTCTCTGTATGACTTCTGAATTGAATGAGGTGGCCAGAAGGGTCAAAGTCAGTTTGCCCCTGACATGTCGCTCTGCCGTAGAATAAGTCAAAAAAGCCTATGTGTTAAAAATTAAGCTAATGCTGTGGATCAATATTGTAATGAAGTGATGACATATATTCTGTGCGACCACCTAGCCGAGAGATTGAACTAAAAACAACAAATTTATTATCGAGGGAAAATTGGATGATGATGCACAGAAACTTTGCATGTAGTATAAGCAATTGTTTATTAACAAAAATAACAGCTAAAATGGGTTAATTCATCATGTTTTGAAAACAACAAAAGGGAGATGTCTGTCACATTTAATGTGTCAGGCTCCACGTTTACCCAGCTGGGATCTGCTCCACGTATCTTTTGGTTCCACGCAGCCAGCTTCATTTCTGAAAACTCACATCTGTGCAGGACATGGCCAACTCTATCTGTGATTTATGAACGGCCTGAGGGAGCATAAAGAGACGGAGTGGTCTACGCAGAATTTCTCTGAACTATCTTATAAAAGACCCTCAGTGTCTCTGTGTGCCCATGAGTGGGTGAGGTTGGAAGTTTTAGGTGTTAATACAGCCTCCAAATTCCCAAGATACCAATTTGATGCCATTTCATTGTGTTAAGTTGACATTGAGCCAATATCACAGAGAGCCCAGCTTAAAAGGAACAAAGGATCAATTGGTACTAAGTCACCCACAGATATTATGTATGTGAATCAGCTTCAACAGCAAAAAAAATCAGGGTAGGGGTTCAACATTAGGCAGGGGGTCCACATGATATGGGTGATTGATATTGGAAGAACAAAAGAAAATAAAAATTCGACGGAAAGAAAGTTTCTTTTTTTTACGATCAATAAAACAAAGTGGCAGAAGTAATCTCGATGTGATCTGTACTTTGATTTGGAGCTGCAAGCCGGCTGTCAACCAATAAAGAATTTAGTCTTGACAAAAAACACTCTACAGTCCACATTAGGATCTGGCTGCCAGCCAGCCCAGTGACAAAAACCTCTCATCAATGCCATTCTTTATCTGTCCTCAGAGGCCCATTGTCTGCTGTACTTGGACCACATCAGCTCTAATATGAGTACAGAACAATATAAAATACAGTGACTAGAGTACTGTAATTACTATCTGTATATACACAGTTATTACATACAGAATTTGCCCTGAAATCAGCTACACAGCAGGACACAGAGTAGCAGAAAAAAACATGAGCAGAGAAAGTGTCTTTAACAAATCTTATTTCATCTCCCTAATAACTCATCGTCTGTCTGTGTTATCACCTCGTTAGCGGTTGTGGTGCTGCTCCACTAAATGAAACACGCTGACTATCGCTCTGCAACCCCCCCACCCCACGAGGGGAGCTTTCGGCTGGGGAAGGTCTTTTGATCTCAACTCTCATCTGCTTCATTTTGTTCTCTTATGTGGTACTCGCCAACCATCACTTTGATTTGTGGTCAGGCTCAAGTCAAGTGCATTAACCATGTAGAACACAGATGTGTGTATTTAGCTGCATAAACATACACTCCAACGCAGACACACACCATCAAAACAAAATTGTCTTCTTGCAAACCTTAGAGTGGGATGAGTGCGCTTGCTTATCAGGTGTTTAATAGTGCTTCAAAGACTGTTTGTTAAGACTTTGTACAAGTCCCGCTGCAGAAACTGCTGTTCTGTCATTCGTGTTAAGCATTTCAGGAAAAAACAATATGTTTTTTTTCTTTTTTTTCTCCCTCTACATTTTGAGTCCAGTATACACTCATTTGCTTTAATTGTTGCAAAATCTTCAATCTTCCAATTAATAGAAACAAACGTATACTCTTAGAACATTTTACTGCTCCATACCAGTGTTTTTAAAAGTAGTACTAGTTCAAAATGACCCAACACCTGGAACCACTACCATCAATTTTTCACATTATAAATGTAAGTTCCATTAGACTCCAATGTGAATGCTTTGTCGTCAAAGTGACCCCCATGTGCAGATTATGATGTGATGGCATATTCAAAGCACTGTTTACAGTGGATGCTACATGTTAGCATGTCGATTCTGAAGTTGTGCAATTAGAGCTGGTTAAATAGCTATCTGACACGCTTGTTTAGTTCACTGTTTATATTTGAAACTGCTTTTGGTGACCCAACTACGGATAGGCAGAAGAAGATGAAGATGGAGATGGATGAACTGATGAGAAATTACGTGCAGGTGTGGGTGACAAAAGGAAACAAGGCTGGGAAGCTGACTGAGGCACAGGAAACACAGAGAAACTTAATGGGAAAGGAGAAAATAAAACACAAGAGTGTCAAATAATGAAACAGCCTGAAAGACAAAAATCATAACGAAAACACTCTGCTGTCTGTAATTTATTGTTACTGTTGTTAGTTTAGAAAAAAACGTTTGCTGTAGTCGCCTGTGCACGCACTTGCGGAATACTTCACACCTCCACGGTGGGTGTTACCAAAAAGTTCCTCTCTGAGACCTGGTTTTAAAAAGTGCCAGTTTCAGAGACCTCAAACCCAGGTGGTGTGTAAACGAGGAGCTGGATTGCAACAAAAATGTTGTAATTTACCAGCTCTGCGTAAACGGGGCCAAAGTTTCACCGAAATAGGTAAAAAAAGTGAATCAGCTTTCTAATAAAAGCTCAAAACTGATCTCAAAGTTACATTACTATGAAATATTTATTTTTTTGTTAAAACTTATGTGCAATGTGGTGTTCTCATTTATATAAACCTTATTTGTAGCATCAAGTACAGTAACTCAAACACATTATGCTCTTCTACCACAAAATGCAGTACAATGGAATTGTGGTTATTTCACTTATATATTTGAGAGCAGGCTGTTCTTTTTACATTAGCTATATTGATTTAAAGAATGAGATAAGAAATAAGGAAAGAATGGCTACATCATTTTCCTGTTGTACATAGCAGTATACCCTGCATCTTTAATCAAATGCATTAAGCAATCAAAGCTGAAAGAGAAGAATGCATTAATACCTTTTAGCTTTTTCAAAAGAAAAATAAATCTACTTCAGCACTGGTCTAAATCTGACAGACAAGGAATAAGCACATAGATAAATCGATTTTGGCAGTGTGTAACCGTTGTATGTTACAAAAGGCGGCCAGTGAAACTAAAAACATGTTATTTCTTTGCTTGTATGCCAACCCTGAGCAGCAATATGTGAAATAGATTCTTATCCCACCTAGAGTCCTTCACGCTGCTTGGTCATGTCATTCCTAAATATAAAAAAGGTAAGTATCCACATAGATTAGTTGGAGCACGGGAGATGCATCCCTGGAAACAGTTGGCCTGTTTTAGTAAAATGAAAAAAAGAAAAAAGAAATTCTTGGGAGGAAAGAAAATCACAAGAGAACGGGCTTTTCTGCAGCAACTGCAATAAGAGTGTTAATTTCTGGAGGAAACACCTTGAGGTAAAAGCTGTTAAAGACTAGAAGGCAAAGGGATGCTTGGTAGATTTGGAGGAAGCTGGAGGCATCTAGTAGCAGGTTATCTATTTAAATAAAGCCTCACAGACCTGTGTGATCTGGGAGGAAAAACACATATCAAGAAAAAAGAAAACTGAAACTATCCCTGCAGACACAAACCTTTATTAAAAATACTCAATTTCAAAAGTTGTTTCATAATTTGTCACACATAGGTTTGTACATATGGTATTTATTTTTGTCCAACAATATTTTTTATATTTTGATTCCACCTTTTAAGAATGTGTGTAAAAATGTTTTAGATAAAATAACTGACTGAGGTTATAAAAGAGGTATAAATGTGAAGTTGTGGGGAAAAAAGTACAACAGGGTCATACAAACCAACATTTCACAGGTCTTAAAGACAATGTTTTAAAGCAGTAAAAATGTCTCCTACTTGTTTGATTTGTATGTGTGTGTGGTAAATTTTGAAACAGCATTCTATGTGCTTGTTATCCACTCCCTTATCATCACATCTGCATGTCTGAAAGGCAGCGAGAGGAGGGAAAGGAGATAGCAAGAGAAAGAGAGGAAGCCACTGGCAGATACACAGAGAATTAGTGAGAAAGAGCTGCAGATAAGGAGTTGAGATTTCAGATATTGGCTTTAGCAGTTCAGCCATGATGGTGGTTGAACACAGCTGTCAGACCCAGATGGCGAGGTGTTAATAACATTCAGAGTTTTGCAGCGCACCGTTTATTTTCTAATAATAAAACTGTTAGCGCTCGCTAATAGCATAGCCACTGCCTGCCAAGCACATGTTCCAGCACACCCCTCTGCTGCCATTTATGTGCCATATTGCTGAGCTGAATGGCTCCACAGTAAGTCGTCACACAGCAAGAGACTGACCAGCGATGTGCTATGTGTAATCACACATAAGAGAATTGTCAGGAAGATGTGACAATTAAAAGCATGAAGATCTAAGAAAGAAGGAAAGAAGAGGAAAGAAAAGGAAAGAAAGAAAATAAGTTGTGAAGGTGGCCTTGTCATTGGAATTTATCAAATTTAAAGAGTAGTCTTTATGTTTTGCTTTTAAGATGTTACTTTTAGAACTTTTAGAAGTGAAGCAACCAAATCATTATACATTTAGCTTCAGATCAGAGGGTTTTCTGTTTGAATCCCTTCATTTTCATGAAAAGTAAAAGATTTATCCAGCATCTAAGAAATGCTGCTGAAGAGTCCTTGAGCACTCAGCCAAATCCATAGTATTATTCAGAGCTATAGTATCAGTCTGAAGAATACATAAAAGATTTGTGATTTTGCAGGCTGCCAATATTTGATTTAGTCAAAGTCGTTTTCGTTTATTCAAATATTAATGTGTAAACACACAATTTTCCTTTGAATTACACAAACCATTTCTTTAAATGATAATACAAATGTATTTTTAATCCACCATATGTTCTGGACACATGGTAAAACTGACTGTATGGTTTGCTTTAGCTTTTATTCAAAGTCACAAATGTTTTTATGTGTGGGGTTCATAAAACATCAATAAATGTGTTTTATTTTTTGGTGTAGAATAACAGACAAAAGTCCTGTTTTTTTTACTATAGAGTGAGTTTATTTGGCATTTCTTCCTTTCACATTGGTCTTTTTTTGTTCGACTACCACTCTTTCTATAATAACTGATTGACTTGACGATTGAATGTTCATTTTAGAAGAGCTATTCTTTTGATGACAGAACAAACTCTAAACGGTTATGGGGTGTACACTTACACAACATTCATAGTATTAAAAACAAGTAATTGTTAGACAGGTATATCAGGTCTGGACAACAGTTTTGAGCAAAACATCCAGACTTCTAGTGACAAAAACAAAAGCGGCTGTTCAGTGAAAGTGCTGAGTCTTCACAGTGTGCCTGACAATAGAGAGCTGCTGTGGCGTGACACAGTATGTCACTGACCCTAAAACAGGGCTGTTTCCTTTTATAGACTTCCCCGTTTAGGTAAGATTGATAGCAGGCAGACATGTGTATCTTGCTTGAATTTTATTTTTTTGCAGCAGGTTTGCAGTGGTAAATATTTATTGTGCACGTTACAGTTTTCATTTAGGCACTGCACGAAAATGAAGGTGTATATGAAAAACAAATATAAATTACCTTTTTTGTCAGAATGAAATAGTACAGGTGTTTTCACTATTTAACTTATTTATAAAACTTCTCAACAGGAGCCAATTTCTTGTTAAGTGCCATTATAGTGTTTCTGCACACAGGTACTCCTGGAAAGTGCCACAATTAATTGGACTTCATTTCTAGGAGATAATTTCGAAATAATAGCCAGGCTGTAAAGACACATCACCGCACACATAATTACACAAGAAGGCAGAAGCAGTCTGCAGAATTTATCTTCCAGCCCTAAATAAGAGGGGTTGCGCTGCAGCCTTTGAAGAGGCATTTATGTCTGCATGCTAACGGCCTCTAAATGAGCTAGCACTGTCATATCACGACAATACAGCTTCATTTAGGTATGTGCTCAATGACTTTGTGCTTTCATGTCTCAAAATAGTTCAAGAACAGATTGATTATTAATA
Source organism: Anablepsoides cearensis (assembly GCA_032275365.1). Lineage (NCBI taxonomy): Eukaryota > Metazoa > Chordata > Actinopteri > Cyprinodontiformes > Rivulidae > Anablepsoides > Anablepsoides cearensis. The sequence goes on from JAUBOC010000043.1 coordinate 10,407,214, forward strand.
TTAAATTACACCACTTTGGTGCAAAAAAAAAGTAAAGAAATAAATGGCTAAGAAACAATAAACTAGACAAGCAAAAACAGCAAACAACATGAATAAACTCTAAATTAACTCTGTACATATTGTAAGTTTCCAGCTGTCTCGTGTAGCTGAGAGCAGAAAAACCTGTGTCTTGGGTAATTGAGCTCCCCTCTGCCAGTTATCATTATGCAGTGAAATGCAACAAAAACAAGCCGCTTTGTTCTCAACCCTGTGTCGCAAGATTTGAAATGAATATAATTACGGACAAAAATGAATGACTTATGAAAGACTAAGGACCACCAAGTATCCCAGCATGGGTCACACCTATATTTACATTGTATTAGAAAAATAGATGAAAAAAATATAGAATGGATTATATGTTTTAGGTGAATGAAGCACTGTTAACCTGGAGAAATCTGGACCTTTTGTTTGCTTGTTTGTGTGTGTGTGTGTGTGTGACAGAAGGTTCCGGGGCTGCTGTGTGCAGTACCGGCTGGCAGGGTGGCTGTCAGAATGGCCCTGTTTCCTGTGTCAGCTCTAAAATAGGTCCAAACACAGCAGAGATGCACGGCACACTCTGGCTATTTACAGCATGCGCGCAGTGTGTGCGCAGGATGCTGCCAAGTGTATGAAACCAGACGTACTGTAGCTGCTCAAAGACAAAAAAAAGAATATGTATCCACTCTAAATAGCATACCATGTGGCATTGCAAAGAAATGTTGCAAGTAAAGCTGCCTTCAACTGAAAGACACATATAGTCAGTGTTATTACGTGGAATGTTCGACTGCTTATATCAAATTGTGTGTGTGTGGGAATAATGTGTGCACTTGACCTCTCCGTTTGTAGGTGTTGTGAGAGCATGAAGTTTGGTTGGGGCACCGCGTCCTGCTTATGTCACCGTACCAACCTACTGTTCCCTGGAACGCTGCCCTCTGTGTGTCTGTGACAAACAACAAACCTCCCAAAAGATTCAGATGTACGACCACCTTGCCTTTTTGCTCTAGGCATAAATCTTTCTGTGTATGCACAGAAGTATATATGGATACACAAAACACTAGAGGAGGTTTTATAAAGATCGTATATCTTCTTATTATATATATTTTTGGTTACATAGTCCTAACTAACTACAATTTTATCACATGTGAACTACTTTTTAGATAAAGTTTCTTCAACCTTTATTTTATCTAATTTTCTTTAGTTTTTGACAAAACCCATATAGACTTAGCTAATAGCTTGAGGAAAACATGTGAATAACAGTAGAAAACCACTGTTTTACACCCACTGCTATAAGATAAGATTACTCGAAACAATCATTTAGACAAAACTGTAGAACTTTGGTCAGTTGTTACTTCACTGCAATTTGTGCAAAAGCTGTTTTATAAATCATAAAATATCCATTTATTTCACAATACATCGTTATTTACAAAGAATTCCAGAATTATTTGAAAGTGAGGGAGTTTTACATTTCTGCTACAATAACAGTGCGTGGTGAGGTTGGTGTAAAAGTTTATAAAATCTTGTTCACATGAATTTTGTTTTTGACATTCTGCACTTTGAGGTTGTTTTAACATGCAATGGTGGGCTAGAGGATATGCAAATACAAGCTTTCAGATTGCACGATGCCATTGCTGAATCAGAATAACCACATTTGCGCGAATGGAAACAACTATGTTTCACTGAAAAACCTGTTCTTTACACGTTCACGTTCCTTCTATCTACTGTTGCAATCAGTGAAACTCAGAACTGTCAGAACCGCATCACCCTGCACCCTTCAGACCATCGTGAAAGTGGTGTTTGTTTTAATTATTGTATTGGAATATTCAGTTGCGTGTTTTTTTTTTTCAAAGACATATGTTGTCAAGGAAATAACTTCTGCAACCACAAGACTGACTCAAGTCAGTTAAAATGCAGTATCAAGTTAAACTGCCTTTACATATATTCAGGAGAACCTTTATGCTGTTTGTGTTTTGAGAAAACCTACTTCCACTGTGTCCGCTTAGTTGCATTGCTTGGAACGTCTCCAAGCAGCATGGCTAATCAAGTTGTGTAAAACAACGAAGCTTGAATATCTGCAAGATCTCTCTATCATTCTACCCAAAATTGTCAAAAGTTAGCATTTAAAATAGTTGTTAACATAAGTATTGTGAGTTTGATCTGTGACTATTTATGGGTTTGAAAGTCCTATATTTAGATGTAACCTTAGGCTGTGTGATGGTATGTTTCGCCGCAGGACGCCTACACTTTGTGTGTGTGTTTGTTTCTGTTTTGCACTTGGTGTTTATGTTTTTAAGCAAAATTTCCATTTGTAAATGCAACATAACAATTTTTTTTTAGTTGGGGTTTACAGGACAAAAGAATCCAAGATACCTTGCATGTTATTCATTGCTAAGCTATAAAACTACAACACGCCCACTTAAAATAAAAACAATTCAAGTTTATTTTCCATCATTAGGTTACAAAACAATACAAAGAACATGATCACAGTTAAACTGGTGCGTTGACCTCTTTGCAAAGCTGTGTTTTCATGCATATGTTTGTGCAAAGAAAAAATATCTGAAGTTCAACTGCACTGTGTGGAGGAGGCAGCCATATGGTAGCAGTTATCAGGCTACACAGTTCTCAATCATCAGGGCCTCTCTTGCATTTGGCTGAGAATAAAAAAAAAGGATGAGAAGACTTGTTTGAGAACCAGTAAAGCAGTTGTAGGCCTTCCCCAAAATTATACAGAAATCACTTTAATTGCTAGTGAGAGCGGCAGAGCTTTGAGTTTTATTTATTTGTTTCTTTTTTGCGTGGATCATATGTCGCTGCCTCTCTAAGTCCTGCCCTATATGGCTCCCCTCCTCCACCATCAGCTCATCGTCTATTGAGTTTTTCCCAAAATATTTTAATGCAGATGCAACTGCTTCATAGGGCTGCTGAGAAGGGAATATGGATCCTTCATTCTGTCAGTACTTTATCTGTTTGTACTTAGGCGTATGTGCTGAGAATGTGCCTATGTGTACTGTTCGTGTTGTCAAACATCCAGATAACATATAACCGATCTTTGTTAAGTAAACCAGCAAATACTGTACTGGTTTGTGTTTGTGTGTGTTTTAATGGAAGCGCCATGAACCATAAAGCTCAGGTCACATGTTTCGAGTCTTGGGCTTAAAGCTACTTTGAATGAACACTCATCTTCTGACTAATCTTCCTGCTCTTGTGAGTGTAAGGAGGATGAGGGAAAAAAAATCCATAGTCTTTTCATCCTCCTGTGACCGCTGCGCTTGCGATACAGCAGCCGTGGGAATGGAGATGAATACAGGCGGCCCTGCCTCTGACCTCCCACTACTTCAACACAAGGGTGGAGATAAACAGGGCCACAAGGATCACTAACATCTTTCTTTCTCAGACACACACGCGTGCATACACAAACACACACACACACAGAGAGAACAGCACAGACATCTCATTAAAGCAATAGTAGGTGAATGTTGCAACAGCAGTGTGCCACTGGGAGAGAGGTCTATTAGGGATACTATCAAGAGACGAGGGAAGGAAATGAGAGTCGTGCACTGCTCCAATGTGCATCTAATTCTGGTGTGACATATGTGTTTGACGTATGTCTAATTTTGACCCAAGGGATCGAGCCCAGGAGCCAGTATTTATACTTATCGACTGAATCATTATGATAATGTTGTAACTAGAGAGTTTATAAAAGAATTCATTAACTGAAGCGCGGGTGTCAGAGTGAAGAAAGACTTTGCTCACATGAGTCCAAAAGTGAAAAAGACAACAGAGCCAAACTGTCTTAGAGAGCATACTGCAGGCATCTCACTTTAAATTACTCTTTCCTCTTCTCCCTTTCCTGGGGATTTTGGCGCGATACTCCCCTCCTGCTCCCTCACTCCCTCGGCTGTCACAAACCGTCACCGCAACTATTCTACTTCAGCTGCATGGATGTGGAGGAAAATTTGTCCCCCTACGTCACTCTCTTTTCACGTCCTTGTCACAAATGGCATATGTGGACTCCTGAATTGAATGGAATGCAGTATGCTGGATTAACTTAGTAACTAGTTTCAAATGACCTACAGTTTGAAAACACCACATAAAAATAAAATTTATTTTAATTTTTGCATTGTGTGTCACAGCAAAATGTCAAATTGAGGATTAAACACAGCTATATGATTCTATAGAAATGCCTTTGTGTTATTAAGGTTCGTCAGGGGTCATTAGTGTAATCCAAGTAGACAGAGGTTTATACTGAGAGATGTACACCATAGTATTCTCCCTCTATTTGTGTCTTTTTTTGTCTTAGCATCTATATGCAGCCACTTCCGATAATGTCATCCTATACTGTTCTTCGCTCCTCGCAACCAGACACTATCAGCTGTGAGCTCATCATTCTCCTTTAAAGACCAGGTCACAGAGAGGAAGAAATAAAAATAAAAATGTAAAGCGCAATAGAAAGAATGGAAATGTTGTATATTTTCAATGAACTTGCCGTGCACTGTTAGAGTGAAAAGAGTTATCTGAAAGGAGTCAACAAACCCAAACAGGAGACAGGGAGCGAGCGAGGTGTGTGCACTAAGATATGAAAAAATGCATGCAAATGGATGAATGCATAGGAAGTAAACGTTGAGATTTTTCAGTGTGAAACAAGTGAGCTCTTTCATATCTTTGTTTTATAGTTGTTTTACTTTCAGCAGCTCCTTCTGCAGGGGTCACCACAGCGATGTGAACTTGCATGAAATATTTTACGCCGGACGCCCTTCCGTAGGCTCAAACCTGCAGCTCCAGGATTGCAAGACAGCGGCACCCACCTCAAAACTACCGCAGCTCTGGTTATTCAGCATATTTGTCTGTTTAGTTGTGTTGCATGTGTTTTTTTTGTCAAAGTGATAGTAATTCTTCAATTTGTTAGTGTTTTATCGATGTGCATGTGTTTCCTAAAGCTGCATTGTTTTCAGAGCTGCTATTATCTGAGGCACAAAAATAGTTTCCCTTCTCTTTTTATCTCTTTCTTTTCTCTTTTTTTTTTTACAAAGATTTTACATTCATCTGATTAAGCTAAAAATATGACCAACAAAATTGATAATTTAATTCAGCTCAAGATGAAATGCAGAAAAAATGCCACTGGTGAGTTTTTACTCTTAAAGACCCGCTCTCCAAGTTCTACAGAAAGCCCTTGTCTGTCAGGTCTCTGAGGCCATGTACTCTCCTGCGGTGACACAACCACTAACTCTGTAATTATAAAACTCTAAGAGCATTCCTCAGTCTGGTTAACCAGAACTATGAGGGAGAGGAACAAATATTTACTTCCCCCACCCCTTCTTTGGTTCCTCCTACTTTCCCGCACCCCCCTCCTCAATAATTTAACAGTAAAACAAGTCAGCCTTGTAAACACAATAGTTATGTCTGCGCTCACAGAGCCATGAAGCAGACACATAGGCTCCACTGCCTCTTGCAGCTACAGCTACAGTAATGTTGGCTTCCCTTTGGTCTTCTCTCACCTCAACCTCTCTTTCCATGCTGCATTAACTCTGTTTAATCTTTTCTGAAACCTGACACGCTGCCTCTCAAAAGACAGGCAAAACTAAGATGAAAGTACTTAAACTGTTTTTTTTTTCTAAATATTAATGTAGTATTTTAAAGTTAAAAACCTTAACATGTGTCCTATAAAAAAATCTTCTGAAATGGTTTACAGAAAGCAAGGCTGCGGTAAAATGAAACACACTTCCTTTAAGTCCCACACACTCATCTTAACAAATCCATTTTTCTTTTCTGTCTAGACTAAAGGTTGAGACATTTTTAAACCTGCACACCTATACATTATTTCCACGCTCGCCTCACCTCATTTAGTCTTGCTCATCAATAGAGCTGCTCTTAAAACTCTGATTTCTATTTCCAAGGTTTAGTAAGGAATTTAGATTCTATTGATCTTTTAACACTTTTGTCCCCTAAGACCAAAATCACTTGTTTGAATTCATTTTCAAGTCAAGCCTGGTCAAGCCTACACTACGCAAAACTGTATATTGCTTTGCTCTGACAGTTCAAAGTATTTACAGATTATCTGAGTTTTTTAGAGTGAAAATTCATTAAAAACATTTTAATTTTTTTCCATGGCAGCTGAGCACACCATGATGTGATGTTTCCTCACACCTGAAAATATCACTGTCCAGGTACAGTAAAAAAAGACTCTTTTAGGGTGAGTGTGTCAAACATGTGGAAGCTACTGGTGGAGAGTTAATGATAACTACTGTTGATAGTTATCACAGCTGTAATATAGCCAATTTATTGATGAGAAAATGTAGAACGGCATATAGGTATATTTAAAAAAAAAGATTTGTCATTACATTCATCAGCAAAATCATAATGCTCTTTGCAGCCAATTAAAACCAATTAAATGAAATATTTAACTAGTGATCAAATGTGCAATTTAACTTGAACAATTAACTCAGCAAATTAAATTACTCTTTAGAAAAAGTAAAAAACACAAAAAATACTAAAATCTTTATAATGTCAATGTTAGTGGAGAGTAGCAGAGACAGACTAAAATATGTGTGTAATGTTTGTCAAATCTGTATCTAAACCAAAAAAAATGATTTAACAACACCACTAAAAATGGTCCATGTGTTCAAACTGTGCTGTTAAATCTGAAATGTATGAGAATAAAACCCTAGATGCCCAGCATCTTGAAGCAAGTACTGATACAGATAATTTACTGAGTTAGAGCTTAAACATTACATAATAAAAACCTCTTTTTTTTATTTAGAACAAGGTGGCGCAACTTCCTAATTGACTTACAGTTCTTCTTATGACTGTATCAAATCAATACATCTTATATGATACCTTATACTGTTGCAAAATCAAAAAAGGGAACAATTTTACTGAATAGCTTAAAAAAAGTATTATAGAGAAAAATGTTTGGGAGTGTCAGACTGAATGGTTTTTATCAACAAACTCTTACACATTCATATTCTGTACATTTCTGAAGTTAAAAACAATGTATCAAAGGGATTATAAAATATATAACTGCAGCTTTTTCATTTGCTTGGATATAAACTGTCTGGAAACAAATATTTTGAATGCAAAGCACAGTTCACACAAGTGAAGATGTATTTGTTTTTACACTTATGTGATCATATCTTAGGCTTTGGTTTATCTTTTCTGTATCTTTTCTATGGTTTGATGAAATTTTCCTGGCATTTTAACTGAATACATTAAACAGAATAAACTTTTTTTTCCTATTCATGTCTGACAAGCAAGAAATTTAGATAATTGTATTGTTCTAAAAGGCTATTTGTGTCCAATGTTAACAAGCAAACACAATGCATTAAGCCTGGGATGTAAGTAATGTGCACTTAGACTTAAAGGCTTGTCCACCCTGCATGGTCGGCATTGTTTAATGCGCAGCAATAACACTGTTAGGCTGCTACTTCTCATTGCCTCTTTTTATCCCCCATTTTTCTTCCAATTGTCACTCTGTATGCATCTTCTAAACAGTGTACTGGTGTAAGAGATGAAATATGCTGCTGAGAGCAATTTGTTTTCTACATCCTGCCTCTGTAGTTGAGTTTGTATAAAGCAAAAACACTAAAAATGCTCCAGAATCATCTGATATGTTGCAGCGGTACTCAACAACTTTTATTCCTGTCTTAGAAAATATGAAAGCACCTTTGGATTCAAGAGTAAAACTGAACACTATCAGTGTAAACGCAGCCCTGGCCTCCTGTGAGCGCCCACAACCTGAGTAAATGACTGTGAGGGCTGCAGCATGGCAGAATGAAGTGTGTTCATTTCCTTATTTATTGACTCACTTGCTTTTCTCAGAGTGTTTGAAATTAATAACAGCCAGCAGAAATCAGACAGAGGAATGAAAATCAGCACTTTCCCTGCAGTGAAGCCATTCATCAAGCTAACGAGGGGGAGAATAAAGCCGAGGAGGAAGGGAGTGGAAAAGTGACGTTTGGAGAGGGAGCGGAAAGAAGGAGGGAAGCAGGTGCAGCATGAGGCGTAGGGAGGGAGGGAGGGAGGGAGGGAGGGAAGGGGGGGAGTGACGTTGGTAACAGAACGGGAGCAGAGGGAAGGTGAAGGAAGCAAAGTTTAGTTAGGAAGAGAAACATTTGGAGGATGGCAAAACAGACCAATGAGGAGGAGCTACTTAGGGTAATAAATACAGCAAAACATGTTTAACATTCAAGTAGAATAAAAAAAGAACAAGTTAAAAAATTGTGCATAGCCTTATGATTTACTGTTATTCTATTTTTTTAATGAAATCAGAAAGATATTTACTTTATTAAATCTATGAATATTTTCATGTGTTCTAAACTATGGTTCCTAACCTATTTTTATCAAAGCCCCCCTTTCTTACTTCCATGTCAAGCGGAGTCCTCCCTCCAAGTCCCTCACTACTTCCCACCTTTCCTAAAGATGCGTTTAACTTTTTTTTTCATCAAAATAATAAAATAGTTACACACATTTATTTGGAAAAATGATAAAAAAGAACAAGTTGTTTTGTCTTAATTATTCAAATTAATTTGTTTCAGTGTTTTTTTTATATAAAAACAATAAATTGATGTTTTCATAACCTCTGACCAGCAGACAATCTCACTCCAAACCCCCATCTCCCATCCCCCAGGTGGGACATGAGCCCCCGCCCCCCCTTAGGGAACCACTGCTCTAAAGTGCTTCTGATCCCCAAATACAGTGACTTTACCATAAAGCTACATGTGATGCTTTACAACAAGCATCATGATGCTCCACTGTCTCAAACAATAGTATTATTTTTTCACTGATGGCCTATGATACGTCTGCCCTCATCTCAAAGACTTCACCTTGTGATGGCCATGGTCTCACGCTTCTCTGCCTACACAGTCCTCCCCCCCAGAGACCCAGCAGTATCTCACACCCTGAGCAGGACTGACTAAGCACTTGCACACTCAGCCTCTCTTCTCCAAGTGAAAATGTTGCACCATGCTGAGATCTCTGTGACATGAAAATAATTAACAAAGTGGAGCTCAGTCCACATCAAGGCTAAACTCAATTCCATTTCACAGTTAAAAGAAGCCGTAATTCTATCCTAATATTTCAAAGTTTTATGCACTTATGATTACACATATGTGTGTAATCATATGAAGTACTCTTTCAGGTTATTTGTAAAATTGTTCAGTGAATCAGTAAAAATAGGACCTTAATAAAGCTTTGCTCTCTTGTCCCTATTTGAAGCATGAGGTCTGTGCCCTGTAATGACAAATACTGCACATCCTACTGTACATGGATATCTATATTTTTAACTTTAAAGTTAGACCACAGTGTCTTTGGTCACCAACGCTAAATATATCTCCTCCTGAGCAGTCTCTAGTTTCTCACTCCTTTCCGAGGCAGGTGGAGCAAAGAAAAGAGGAGGAGGGGTAAAGGAGATGCACCACCCTTTCTTGAATAAACCATTTCTCGACTTTTGACCCACATGGTGCATGAGATGTTTTTATTTTTTTACACTTCTTTACTGTCCCCTTAGACTCCATGGCCTCTGCACCCCTCCTCTATCTCATTCATTTTCTCCTTCACATGACAGGTCAATCTAGATCGATTTCATCTGCCCTCGATGACTGAGACCAACATCCTGGCACCCAGAAATAGAGCTTGCTGTGATAAAAGAGCTTTTGAGCAGCCATTATGACTAACATGCAAGTGTGTGAAGGGACTCCTTGAAAACATTCAGAAGACTTTCTTTACACCGCTGCTGCACTGAAGAAGAGAAACAAAAACAAAGAAAGAAAAAAACTTGTTGGGATGGGAAACTACGCCGTGATGAGGTGTGGTGTGTGGGTGACAAATGCTTCAGCAGATTTTAAACAAACTTTCATGTCATGATTTGGTTTTAAAGGTAACGGCCCCGCCTACCACTAACCGTATGCTGATTTGATCACGTGCATGTAGGAAAAACTCAAGCATGTCTTTTTTCCAGTTTATATTTATACTCAGGCTCTATCTAAAACTTACAGAGCATGTGCACACACCTGGAGTTTTATCTTTGTCAGCATTTCTGAGTCTTTTAACTCCCTGCTGGGCTATGAAAACCAATGTCCCTGCGTGGCAAACCCCTGAGGTGTGCCTGCCTTTATAACACCCCCTCACATGTGGAACACAGTGGTGTTTAATACCAGTGTTAATCCTTAATTTTGTTTTGTTTTTTACTTATATTCTTGGATCAGTTTTGTGAAAGTGCTGGAATACAGTGTCCTGGTGGTGTCTCGGTTGTCCGGGCTGGAGTCAGGACATTGTTTCCTCAGGCAAGGACACATAAACCTGGCTCTCCATCTACATCACTCAGGCTGTCCTCCTAGAGCTACGTGGGCAGATTGCTCATCACACACTCACCTAACCTTTACTTCTCATATGCATGGATTTGCATAAAACAAAAACATGGCTTTCCCTGTAGAGTGGGCTATCATTGAAATGGCTTCTAACGGGATCGACCAGACCACCTTAAATGCACCCGCTCCGAGCTCAGCCGGCATGTTGTCAGAGCAAATCATCAGTATGGTACACTGGCATGGCAAGAGAACTGAGATTTATGAGGTTGACTAAGATAGACGCCATCATGATTTTCCACTTTCATTGGTTTAATATCCGTTGCTGTTGGCATTGTTTATATTCGACACCCCATAGCAGCAAGCAGAGAGCACCTAATTCACGGTGACGACGCGGAGGGGAAGGGGCATCAAGGCTCTTAAAACACTTAATCTAAAGATGATTTGTCCTTGTCTTGTCAGATGGCTTTTGTCCTGCTCTCCCATTTGAAGTTAAGTAAATCTGGAGAAAAGCCAGCTACTAATCCCATGTCCCACTTGGACACAATCAAGTAAATAACTGTCTCTATTATAAAAACACATGAATATGTTTAAACATGGGAAGAATGTCCTTTAAAATGACTGACAAACCCATTCTGAAACACCTCAGTTTTTTTTTCCTGCTCTCACAAACACAATCGTATCTCACGATGCTCTCATGCAGTAAAATGAAACATACTTGGTGTGTGTGTGTTTTTTTTTACGTTAGTGGTGTTTTAAATTAAGCATGTAGACATTTTCACTTGCTGGAAAATGTGAGATACAAGTTGTCACAATTTGTAAAGTTGTAGAACCCTTAAAGCCTCTCACTACACTTTCAGTGAAACTGTAAATTACTAGATATAAAGTCCATTATTAGGATTGCTAACACCAAAAGCACCACTTGTATGGCACACGCACCACATGATATATTGTGTATTTCAGGAATCAAGATAATGATGATGAGCTATGGCAGTCTGGATGAACATCCTCATGAACAGAGATGTTTTGTGCCATGGCATGATATCACAATATAAAAGCTTCATATGTAAGAAGAGAAGCAAAGAGATTAAAGTAGTACAGTTTTAACTGAAATGTTTAAAAAATTTGATTTGTGCCTGTTTGTGAAATAATAAAATAAACAAGACATAGCTAATTTTGTAAAACTAAATTAATCTAAAACATAATGATTGTTCAGTGGACATGGTTCAAAAGTCCTCAAAGTAAATAAATTGTAAATTATTTTTATTTCTTTTTTTTTTTCCAAAAAAAAATTGCAAATTATTTTTTTGTGTCTTCGTTTTTGAAAATTGATTTTAGAAATATGAATTGTAAAATCTCAGACTTCTGTAAAATTAGTAATAAATGTCAACCATCAAAATAAACCCCAAACAGATTACCACATTTAATTTTCTCTGATTTCTAATGTTGTATGTCTCACTGCTTAATGAAATGTAAACTAAGTTAAATAAATGTCCATTCAAAAATTCAAAGATATTAAATTATGATTCTAAATGTTCTTGATATTATTTTCCCCCACCTCTCAGAAAGAAGAAACTGAATGGAAGTGTCAAAAACAAACAAACCAAACAAACAGACACAAGTTTAAAATGAATTATGGCTAAAAAAAACAATCAAAAAAATCAAGACAAAAAGAGACAAAAAAAAAAAACCACCACTGAACCCCAAAGTGACACAGCTGAAACAATCTCCCCTGTATCACAGCAGAGTGAAATTATTAAAAAAAAAAACAGCTAAGTTTGAAAACAACTTTGTCTTTTTTAATGGGTTCAATTTCACCCCAAGACACTTATTCTTTACTCTTCCTATTTCTTGTTGCCTGAGAAAAAAAATCTTTATAATTAATTCAATTTGAATGATGGCTATAATCTGAGCTCGTGCTGTTGATCGAGGAGGACTGACTTTCACTAACATTTGTGTGTGATATTGTGCTTCTTTTTGTTGATTTACTGAGATATGAAAGCTGTATGATAACCAAGAACCTAATTGCTCAGGAAAATAAAGAGATGTGTGATGGAGAAAATTGTTGGACCCTTTCAATGCTCTTTTGCATTGGAATATCACCTAAGAGATTATAAATATGTATTTATCATGATGTTTCTCAGTCTTGTACTTATACTTTCTAAATGTATTTCTTTCTTGAGTTAAAATATTTGCAGGCATTTGAAGAAATGTATGAAATTTGAACACATGCATTTTTAAAAGAGATGTCTTGAGTTTTAAATGTTTACAATTGTTTTCTAAATTAATTCTGTTCTGTTAAAGCTGAAACAAAAGCTGAAACTGAAAGAGAACATTTTACCTCAAGGATCCGAATGCAGGGAAGGAGAGGGTGGGGGCGTGAAATCACAGATGGAGAAATTTTCTCGACGACCTAAAGAAGCAGATAAGATTGGACACAACATATCAGCGTGGATAATTTATTATGAATGCAAATACACACGGCGTCAACTCGCCTCACCCTTCTGTCTCTTCTTTGTGTGTGTCAGTAATGGCCACCCCTTTTACACGCATGCAGATCCAGACACAGAAAAAAAAATCACAAAGGAACAAGTAGATCCATTCTGAGCAAGATTCACTCTCCCCTTGTCTGTCTGCTGGAAAACAGAGCATGCATCATAGCAAGCATTTGATGCGAAGGGGAATGTAAAAATTTGCATGCAAATAGATTCTACAGGCACAACCCATGCATCAAAACACAAAAGACAAAAATAAAATATCTAAAAATGCAGTGTGCTATCACTGAAAAAAGATGACAATAAACTTTATTCATGCTCCCTTTATGAAATGACAAATAATTCTTCGGAAAAGGAAATAATTTGTGAGAAAACTGCAGTGGGACAAGATTGAAATATGTTTCAAACATGTGACTTAAACTTTGCATCTGCTAGTTCAGCATACAGAGAGGAAAAACAAGAAAAAAGTAAAAGCTACACACACACACGCGTTTGTTTTTATATCCCCATGGGGATTGACTTCTACTCATTTTCTGGTAATTTTATAGCCTAACCCTCACTATTTACCCTAAAATTAACCTCACAGGTACCTACCTGACCCTAAAACTAACCTAAACTCAATTCACACCTTGGTCCTA
>JAUBOC010000043.1:10469005-10479458 GCA_032275365.1 Anablepsoides cearensis
TAAAGAACATTATTATTTTGTTTATTATCTTGATTAAAGAAAATAAAATGTCTCTTTTGAGGGAGGTCTTTGGAGACTAGGGTCAAAGACAGGTGGAAACGTTTTTTTTCCCCTCAGGGTGACCCCTACAATGAACATCCTTTGAAAATGAAGAAACTTTGAATGGTGAAAAGATAAAATGACCATGTTTGCTCTCTTTGTAGATTCTAGGAAGATCTCTCATTTATCTCTATCTTTAAACACAGCAGTTCACCCTGCTGTTAAAAGCTCACCTCAGCAGTTTCTCTCCCTCTCCTTACCCTTTAATATTGATGATTCTCACAGGATAAAATAAGTTAAGTGGAGATATGGTAATCCCTACTCCGCTTGCTGAACTCATTTGTTTACTCTGGGGTGACTCCAGTGATGTAGCCATGCCTTTTTAGCTGCATATAATTTCACGTTTAGCAAACACTCCCCCCTTTAATGGGCCCACTATCAAGGTCATGAATAGCCACATTTTTACAGCCTCTAAAGATAATTATTCACAGAAAAAAAGCAATGGAATTTTATTTTTCTTAAACACTTTGTAGGCACTTAACTTTGTTACATGAATTAGCTTTTTAAAGAGTCATCCTAAAAGCCTTTAAAAAAAAAAAGGGTATCCGACAACCTCTGAAAGTGCAATTCTTTAATGCAATGCAGTTGATTAGGGAAAAGTAACCATTTTTCAAAAACAGTTGAGACAATATTGTTGCTCCTTGAGAAAGGAATTACTGGTGGCAATAAAAGACATGGTCACTATCATCACTTCACTGCAGGCAGTTGTGAATATTAAATGTTTTCAAGGGCTAGTAATCAAATAGTACTGGATACTCCTTATTGTTTTGATATAAAATATAGTATTTATAAATAATCTTTCGATTTATCCAAGTCAGCTCCAGTGGGCAGCAGCTTGAGTAGGGAGGCCCAGACCTCACTTCCCCCAGCCACCTCTTCCATCTCTTCTGGAAAGGTGTTCCCAGGCCAGTCAAGAGACAGAGTCTCTCCAATGTGTCCTGGAGTCTCCTCCTAAGAAGGTGTCTGGGAGGCATCCTTACCTGATGTCTGAATCCCCTCAACTGGCACCTCTCAATGAGTAGCACCTCTACTCTAAAGCGCGCAGCATGCTGCAGCCACACTTTCAAAACCGTATCAAACTGTTGGAGTTTCATGACGAAAATTGCATCATTTGGTTTGCAACGTCAACATTTCGGCACCTTCTTGTCGCAACCCGCTGGAAAAACTTCTTACCCCCCTCCACATAAGAACTTGTTGTGTGATTGATCAGAGATTCATGGAAGTGTTTGTTTGTGCTAAAAGCGCTTGGGCGCTGCATTTTATTTTTAACAACTCACTTCAAAAAAAAAAAGACTTGCTTCAAAATCTGACTGTTTTACTAGGAATATTTATACAGATAGTATATAAAGATAGTCAAATGACCAGACGTTGTGCACAGTGGAATCTAACTGATAAAAACTGTGGAGCTTTAATCGCGACAAATAACGTTGGGTGGCAAGTCTCTCGCTTTTTTTCTGCGTTGTTAGACTGTAGTGGGAAGAAACCCCATGCAATGGCATATGCTGTAGTGGGAGGGATTTCCTAGGGGCTTGGCATGGTGTGTCTTAGGGGCTATGAAAGGTGTGCGCAAAAAGAAAACCAAACAACCACGTGACCGAGCGACCAATCTGAAGCCTTTAGTCTGTCCAGGATAACAGCACTTCTTACCTTTTTCTTAAGGGAGAGTCCAGCTACACTGTGGAGAAAACTAATTTCAACCACCTGTATTTATGATGTTGTTCTTTCTGTCACTACCAAAAGTTTGTGGACACAGGTGAGGGTAGGAACGTAGAATGACCATTGAGCTTACAGCTCAGCTCTCTTTACTACAACAGACTGGACTGGTACAGAGTTTACAAAGCTGTGGAAGCCACACTGATCTGTCTATTGATCTCACACTAAATGTTTCCTTCACTCATGAACAAAAACCCCAAATACTGTACTTTAACTCCTTCACTTGAGGCATAACGTCACACCCATGGACTCAGATTTGGAGGTCCTGATCCGCATCCCAGCCACTTCACACTCCTGCTAACTGCTCCGTTGAGAGCTGACAATAATGACACGTTAATGCCAACAGGACCACATTTTCCACAAACAGCAGAGATGGAACCCTTAGGCCATTGAACCAGGCTCCCTCCACAACCCTGGCCCCATCAAGAAATTCTGTCCATAAAAGTTATGAACAAAATCAGTAACAATGGGCAACCCTGGCAGAGTCCAACTCCCACCCTGAAAGGGTCTGACTTACTGCTGGAAATACCAACCAAACTCTTGTAATAAATAGCCCGTAACAATAGACCCACAATCCCATTCTCGCAGTTACCACAGTGTACCTCAAGAAACACAGTTGAATGTCTTCGCCAATAATTTATGAATAATGTATTTTTTTTTAATTCAATGGGTTTATGAGTAATATGGAGGAAACATAGTGGTACTATGAAACATTTAGTCTCTTTCAGAAATGTCCAGATATGGCTGAAGTTTTAAAATAGGGGGAAAAGTACATTGCATATGGATTATTCTCAAGACTGCTGTTCAAAGAAATGAAGACTTTGTGTCCAGTCACCAAGAACAAACTATTTCAGCATATTTGTATCAGAAAGGGTTTCACCTGAGCATGAAATAAGAATACACCAGATTCATTTCTTGGTAATACCAGCAATTACTGAAGACAGAAAAGTTGGAATCTTACTCAAGGTTACAGCAGTTATATGCCAGGACACCCCTGTGGATTCACTCTGCCCAAACATTGGAAATAGACTTTGAATTTTTCTAGATTAGTCCTAGCTTTATTGTACATTCTGTTTGATAAAGGATTAAACTTTGCAAATCCGTTACTTCAAATGGGACTCTGTGTTTGAATTATCCTCTGCATTTTAAAGCAGTTATTCCTTACTTCCCCATTTTTTTCTTATATTGTAATAGTTTGTTACTAGAAAAAAATGGATTAAATATGCTAGCTTCAGTAGTTGTACAGTGCAGATTTTGATACATAAATAGGCAAAACATACTCATAAAGACATAAATTATTTATAATAAAATAGGGGTACTCCTTGGTAACATTTAAAGGCATACCTTTTACACACAATTTTGTGCAAAATCAAAAGCTTAGTACATGTTTAAAATCAGATTAAGGTGTCTACATTAAAGGGAGACCAGCAAGAATAAACCTCTTCTGCCTATGTGTGAAAGATCTTTGTATAAACACAGCCTGTATCCATGTGAGCTAAAAATCTGGACTATCACAAGACCATTAATAGAGTATAAAATCATTGACAGCTTGTTTGTATGGCACTTCAAATCAATGTTGATTGATTTTTTTTTTACAATTAAAACTTTTTCTTTCAAATCCCAGAGGAACCTTGTTTTTCCAACACAGCTTGCTTAGTTTGATGTTTGAATAAGAAAAAAATAAATCACGTGACATGTTTGTGTAAAGCTTGTTATTTGTCAGTATGATAACCATATGTTTAACCATATTTTTAATAAAGGTTTACTTGTCTGAAATATTTTACATTTATAAAAATGAGCATATAAAACCAGAAGAAGTAACAATTGTCTCAAATAAAAACACAAAAACTGTACATCACAACCCTAACATACTAGTACATTTTTGTAAGTTATGTTGTGATGCTTATTATGCAACACATTTTTAAGTTTAACAAAAATGCTATATATAAAATATACATTTTTGATTTATCTTTTATTTACACATGATAACATGAATAAAGTAAAGACAGTAAAAGCTCTCATGAATAAACTCATCCTCTCAGCATGAATTTTGCGAAGGCAGACAGCTCGGTAAGAGTAATTCATTCTGGCTACTGCCAACATTTGCAATTAAGCTCCATCTTCACTGGGATGTTGTCAGAGTTCCATGCTCTGCCTTCTTTTTGAATGAATCACCTGTATACTTTAATTACTGAATCTCTTTCCCTAAGCCCACCTACTGACTTCAGCCTACCTCTTTTAGGCCTCATTATCAAACCAGTGCAATTTCCCCCCCAGTAACTCCATCTCTGATGCATGGATGCTTTAAGCAAGACTGATGATGAGCAATAAAAGTGTTAGAGCAAAGCTGTATAAATGATCTGGGATAAATAGGTGTTTTGAAAATCAAACATGGGGCAAAACTATGGCTTGAAGCAAGTGACATTCCATGTCCTACATGTTTATTGGGTGAACCTCTGGATGCTGAATAAGCCCAGTTAGAATTGAGATAACCAAAATACAATATACAACAGTTTTATTTTTTGAAATGTTATTTCTCATTTTGCATGAGTACAGAATTTTACTAATAGACTATACTGTAAAAGGAAGATTTAGGAAGTTCTGGTTATTGTTTTGAAATTAGTTATCGCCAAATGCTTTTCTTTCAATTTTTACGGTAGAGCACAGCTCAAAATGTGCATAAACTAGACTATTGTATGTTATGGCAGTTTTCTTTTTACCATCCCACAGTGTAACTGACAAAGCCATAGATTTCTCAGTGAAGCCTGCTGCTTATGAGTGATGACAAATACATGTTGTTGAGAAAGCATGTGGAAGTCATTGCTAATAGGCTTCTCCAGATCAATGACTCTGAGCTGCAAATTAAACTGTAAATCTCATCAGCAATGTTGACTAATTGTTATGTCAAGCACAAGGTCTTACAAATGTATTACTTGCATTTGAAGTATTACTAAAATTAAATTGACATATTAATTAAAGTGATAGTTCAGATATTTTTTTTAAGTAGGGTCATGTGAAAAGGTTGTATCTAACTTCTAATGTACTGTAGCTCTTTGGGGTTAGTCCAAGTAGAATCAATATCAAATACATAGTTAGGGTTCATGATTTTTCTGTTGGAATTCAAACATAGCTGACAGTGATGTAAATGATTATAATATATAATCATTATATATATATTATAATATATAATCATTATATATTAGAGTTTTTGGATAGCAATTACTTTGGCTCTTGGTTACACCTAAGGCAGCAATTTGCTTGTCAATTCAAACAATCATAAACTATTAGTCCAAAGTTTAGAATATGTAAAATCTCCAAAACCTTCCACAGAACTCATCTTCAAAAAGTCTGTATTTTAACTTTAATTATAGCCAGAGTTAATAGTAAAGTTTTAAATGCATTGACCTAATTATCCATCTGAGTTTGTCTAATAAAAAGCTTTAACTTAAATTTCTTTCAGATACTTAAGAACCCCAAAAAAAAAGGTGAGATTAGTAGACACTCTATGCCAAGAGACAAACTACACAGCAAAAGTTAACCATCTAAAAATAAGTATAAAAATATATTATAGCCTAAATATTTTCAAATTGAGTGAAAAAAATCTGAGAGTGCAGTCAAATAATTTCATTTGGTCAAACTTTATAAAACACATTCTGCTCTGGTTTAGTATATCTGTCCAAAAACAAGATCAAAATACTTTTTGTCTGGGTAAGGGTGTAAGACTTGGTTAGATGGACAGATTTTGCTGCGTAGCATAACTACAGAGCATGGCGTCTAATAATCAAAGCATGAAAAACAGATTTTATGGCAAGCAGAAAAGCATGATGCAAAAACAGACTCTGACTGACCAAGTTTCACCTTCTCCTGTCTCAAATTACAATTATTCATAGTCAAAGTTCTGTAATATCTATCGGAGCTGGTTTTAACAAGTAGAGAACACAAAATGCACCCTGAAGTGCACACAGAGTACTTTGGCTGAGTAAAGCACTGACCTTGTGGTTTCACTCAAGTAATTCTGAACTGTACCTAGAGAGCAGCTCTGTTGGTTTTATCAGTACTTACTTATACATAACACTGTTTTTCACTCATTCAAACACATATTAGAAAAATAAATCTTGTATATTCTTTAAGGCATTTATACACACACACACACGCACACACACACATACACACACAGGTTTATAGGTATAGATATTTTAAAACCATATTTTTTTATCAATTCTAACCTACTAGGAAGATGTGGTTATGAGGTTCCATTAGAGTATCTTTGTCATCTTGCTTTGTTCTAATGAAAAACAGCCTGGCACTTCTAAACTAATATTTGGCAGCTCAGTCCAGAGAGAACAGAGGTTAAAGAAATTATAAGCTCATCATGGAGCTACCTATAGTATTTCATGACTTGTCCTGTTTTCTTTCTGTGGAGCATATGATGAGTCTTCTTATGCTTTTCTGCTTTGTGGTGTGAGTTTTGAATTTAGAGACTAAATCTCTAGTGGGTAGCCATAAGTCACGTTTGGGTTTAGCATGTTGCTGAGATTCTTCGAAGAACCACAGCCTAATTCACCCGGTACTGTGAGGAGACGGGCCGTCTACAGCCCAAAGCCTTATTTGTAGGCATGCAATCCAGAGGTACTGTATTGTGCAATGCAGATATGTAAAATCAAATAATTACTATTACTTCACCCTATCTTTATTTTATCTATTTACTTTTTTGTACATTTTTCTTTTGTTTTTGGTTTGGGCAAGCATGTTTTTCCTGTTCTATTTTTAAATGTTGTCTTATACGTGGTTGGCCTCCATATCCTCTACTTATCCATGCCCACTTAGTAAGTTCAGGAGAGTAAAATGGATGAGTGTGAATATTTCACTCAAGAATCGACTTGAAAAGACCCTTCATGTTCAACCAGAAGCAAAGAGAAGTGGGTGTGAAAGTTTAGGGTTCGAACAGCACAATAATTTCCCCACGCCTCCTCCTCTTTAACACGCCACACTTTTCCCCCTGCCATTTACTGGAAACGTGTGGATGTGATAACAGAACGCAAACATACAAAGGCTGTGTGTTCCAGCATACACGTACACGTACACTCCTCTCAAATTATTCCCTGGTGCCAGTGCAGCTACTTTACAAATAATGGCCCCCATGTGTGTTCGGGGTTCTGAGGCTGTGTGAGGTGTGGGGGGTGGGGGACTGGGCTTTGTGCCCAGTCTGAAACCCTGTCAGGATTGTTGTAAATTTCTTCTTGTTTTCAGCAGCAGTAATTTAAGGGCCAGATGTGCAGCAGGCTACAAATAGATCCAGATAAATGGTTTAATAAATTTTTCTTTAACATGTATACTTATTTACACTGCTTTGTCTTCACCATACTAAACTTGCTTTGTCCATGCCAAACTTTTACAACCTGAATCTAATGATGACATGCAGTACAGTATAAATCTTTACCTATCGTAAAAAAATGTGCTGAAAAAAAAGTTTTTTTATTTTTTTTTGCATAAACCTATAGATTTAATCGGTGCCATTAAATAAACTGACGGTAAATATTGTTTTGTTTGACACATATTGGAAACTGAATTTATATATTTCAGCAGGGAAATAATAAAAACTGGCCAAGTGTCTAAAACTGAAGAACAAAGGCTTTAAAGGG
Organism: Anablepsoides cearensis; assembly: GCA_032275365.1. NCBI lineage: Eukaryota > Metazoa > Chordata > Actinopteri > Cyprinodontiformes > Rivulidae > Anablepsoides > Anablepsoides cearensis. The sequence goes on from JAUBOC010000043.1 coordinate 10,476,460, forward strand.
GACACAACATGGAAACCCCTAAAGCTGTTAAATGCATTTTGAGTGCATAAAAGTTGAATTTAGTCTCTCCTGGTGCTGTGTCTCTATATTCTGTTAAGGTCATACTTTTTAACCCGTTTAGTTTTCTCTGTTTTCCCTTACGTTTTCTGAACTATTATGTCAAATTACTTGCAATGGAACTTCCAAATATCTGGACTTACCAATAGGGGTGTAGTAATACATCGATTTATATCGAGTCAAAATGAAAATATCAATATCGTCATCATATGCCCGATGTGAATCTATATTATATGTCCATCTAACGCAGTCATTGTTAGATGCATGTGATGTCGCATTTATCAATCGTAGACTTGTGAATTGAATTGAATCAAAATGATATCGTGACAGGCTTTATGATATCGAGAAATATCAAATTGCCATCTAAACATATCGATGTAATATCGTATTGTGATAAAGCTGGTGATTTACACCCCTACTTACCAACTACAATTTCATTGTCTTCATCCTCGTTCTTCTCTGGGTCAGACTCTGGCTCCAGCCTTTAAAGCAGGATGGACAAGTCTTCCCTTGCTTGCATCTTCTAATAAATTTGTGAATAAACATTTTTTGTGCAGCTAGTTAACTGTAACCCCGTCTATCAAGCTAGAATGAATCAGTCTGGAAGCTGGCTGGGTGGCATGGCATGAAACGCCTTGTTGGGATTTTAAGGAAAAGTTGTCTGAGACACAAAATCAAAAACTATATTCACCTTCATCAAGCTTGACTGATTCTGTTGTAACCCGAAAATAGCTATTTAGCATCAGCTAGCATCCTAAGTTTTCTAAAGAAAAAGACACTGCGGGTATAATCAGGATGTCATACTGGGAAAGAACATGATCTTGAAATCTGTCCCCAAGTAGAAATTTAATAATGGATGAAGGGACACTACAGGACTAGGTGGGAGGCCAGATGAATGTGTGTTGACAGGGTTTGTAGAAGATTATTTCATATGGTTAGGAAAGAACGGACAACATACTGTTCAGGCTTGTGTGAGAAGTAACCTTTTTTAAGTTGGTCTGATGGGGTCAGGACACACGGCTGTGAGCTATTAAGTATAAGAGACAATATTTTTGCTCTGTTCGGCTGACGGGGGCACTGATATGAAAAGTTAATTACTCGTAAAATCGGTTCTGGCACCAAAGATCACATATGTTCACACTCAAAGGACTCCCCACTTCCCATTTAACTTAAAGTTAAAATATTGTCATCCATATCTAATAGAGATTATCATGTGTAAGTATGGTGTAGTGTGTTCCTAATCACATTTAGTCTGTGTCTATTGATGCGTTACCTACTCCATCTTACACACTTTCCTTTGTTCTATATAGGGCTGCTATAGAGTCAGCTCACATCTACTATCATTTGGTAAATTTTTACATCAATCATGAAAGGTTTAAGAAGGTGTCTTTTGTGAAAATATATTTAAATTGCCATAAAAATGTAAACTAAGTGTTAGGGCCCCTGTAGCTTTTATTTTTGATTTTTTTTATTGAGAATAAAGAATTTTTATGACAATAAAGTCATAATTTCATGAGGATAAAAGTTATAATATTATGGGATTAAAGTCATAATACTGGATTATGAGAAAAAGGTTTGAGGTCAATTTTCAGTTCCTAGGTCAGCTCACACCTGCTGTGGACAGCCTCTAAGTGTATCACTGTGTTTATGAATTAGATTACTTTTGGGTCACTGTTAGTATAATATGCTTCCAACCACATTATGTGAGGACTAAATACTTCAATGCAGCCAGTAACTGCAATGCTGTATGGTTTATCATATAAATCTACATAATTAAATAACTGATACCCAGGTATAACTTCACAAAATGATCATCATAAAAAACTTGACACACTTTATTCTTCAGCCATCTGGTTTGCCACTAATGCACCCTTTCACACTTGTCACTGTGATCTGAATCAACTGGTGGGCTGGCCCTCCCTTCACACCCGGCGCTTCCATCATTGGTTTCTCTTCATATACAAGACAATCTTGGGCAAGACACCTCGCTATCTGACTTCCCGTCTTCATGCTGCTCATAACATGTATCAAACAAGATCAAGTAACATCATCAGGTTTAATACCCTCCCAACATCTACTACCTTTGGCCGTAATGCTTTTCGCTTTGCAGCAGCACACGACTGAAACACACTCCAGAATACCCTTAAACTTACATCTCTGATCCCAATCTCCATATTTAAGCAGAACATCCAAAACACTATTACTGATGCCTGTTCCTGTTGACAATTTTGAGAACACATTTAAACAGTTTCTTTTTTATTTTTCTACTTTCTACATTTTTTTCTTTTAATGCAAATGTTTGTTTGTGGCATGCTCAATGGTGTATGTATTGTATGTTTTTATTCATTCATGCAGCATCTTGGCCACGTCATGTTTGTAAATGAGAAGTGGTTCTCAAACAGTTTACCTGGATAAATAAAGGTTAAATAAATAAATTCCTTAGTGCAGTGGTAAGACTCCTTTTTCAGTCAGACTTTATTTTCATAATATTACAACTTTATTCTTATAACCATATAGGTATATTCTGATATTATGACTTTATTCTCTTACAACCTTTTCTTGTAATATTATGACTTTAATCTTGTAATTAAAAAGAAATCTTGTAGTGTGGCCCTATTACTCTATTGTAGTAAACACGTACAGTATGCACTCATTAACATTTTTTTCTATACCATCTTTGGCCTGTTCAAGGTTGAGTAGGGCTGGACATATTATAGAGTTAACATGGAGACATAAATGACAAAAATGTACTCATTTTTGAAACTGACTTGGAATCAACAATAAAATGGATGTTTTTGACAGAAAAAAATTCAGAGAACACAAAGAAACCCATACAGTGGGGAGAACAAGTATTTCATACACTGTTAATTTTTCAGGTTTTCCCACTTGCAAAGCATGTAGAAGACTGTAATTTTTATCATAGGTACTCTTCAACTGTGAGT
>JAUBOC010000043.1:10489882-10503753 GCA_032275365.1 Anablepsoides cearensis
CCTCAGACTGAAGGAGTCTCTTGGAGGAGAGAAAAAACATTTAATTAAAGGACAATCCGTTTTTTTTTTTTTTTCGTTTTTTTTTTTTGATTTTTCTACCTGGATTGCTGCATCAGGACACGCAGACTGAACAGCTACAAGGACTCATTTGTTCCATTTTCTATCAAAGCCATAAACAGCAACAAACACTAAACGTTGACAGAATGTGACAACATGTACAATGCTAAAAACTTTAAGATTAATAACTGTAACACAATGCTGGGGGTGGTGGTGGGGGAAAACTTTTTTTATGTATTTCTGTGTTTTATAAGTGTTTTTTTAAACTGTGAAAGTAATATAATAGTTATGGATTTTGGACTATGCATCAGCCAGTGTATGTACCCAAATAAAACAACCATTTACAACAAATGTGCAATGTCTGAAAGTTTTTTAAGAAACAGAGGAAGAAATCTATTAATGACTTGACAAATGACCTGTATTATCCATCAGTTGACCTATCTATTACAGTTCTTCCAAACATTTATCACTGGAGGACTAATAACTTGATGATAGAGGAGAAAAAAATACAGAAAAAAAAGATACATGTTTATTGGGAATTTTTTATTTTATACCAAATTTAAAACAGTGATCTTGACATTATAAACATTCCTATCAAAACCCTTTTACATTATGAAATGTTATCACAATGGTACTAGTCTGCATTCTTAATCCTAGTAAAGGTCCTGATAAATGATCCTCCTTCTGGCTGTTATATGTTGAGGGGCTAAACGTGAAGAGGGCCATTTTATTCTTTGCCATAAATCTGAACAGAATCAGTGAACACCAGTGGAGATGGTGGTCATTTGTTTTAAATGGGGCACTGTGGGCAATGAGGGCCTAAAGCATTGGCGATGAGTCTTTAGTCTTTGACTGAGATGCTGAGGAGGGAGACGTTTAATGGGATTTTTAATTTTGTAAAGCCACGTTGTTGATACCTTGGCATGAAGAAAATGTACAAAAAGCTATTCTGGGTTGAACTATAGGGAGGAATAAATGCTATATACTGATTATTATTATTATTATTATTATTATTATTATTATTATTATTATTATTATTATTATTATTATTATTATTATTATTATGCATTTATGCACATATTATGCATGGATATTTAAATAAAGTAAAAATAAACATTCTACCCATGCTATTGTAGATTTATTTTTTACACAAATGTAAACAACCTATTACTAGTTAAATAGAGCAATGATTTGCATTAGGAATTTTCACTGATTTATATTGGATGTCTGTCTATAATTGAATGGGAATTGGTGACATCCGTGTACCTTGTAGGTCATAGATATAAATGATGATACACAGACAAGCGTGTCCCCTGTGTCTCCTCCCAGTTCACATGGGGAATAATAATGAATCTTTCTGTCATGGACTCACTGGAAAACTAACAGCACTACCTTGTTGCTCCGAGCAGTTGGTCTACGAGGAGTTGATTCTTTTAAGAATAGCTTTTAGAAATCGAGAGACTGATGAGCTTTTACACATGACACCAATCAATCAGAATGACAAATCTTCTGTGTCGTTCTGTGCCACGTGCTATTCTATGGAAGACAGGCAATCTCCCTGCATGCAAACAATGTCCCCAATTTGTCAGAGACACAAAAGAAGCTCTGGCAGACCAATTTGCATCACTCTGTACACAACAAATGCAATTGATCACAATATTGATTATTTTATTTTTTAGAAGAGAGATGCCCCTATGTAACACTTGCACCAGTTAAACAGTCAAAGCCCAAAAATTATTATTATTTTCTAAAATGTTTTAACATAAAACAAGAGAGCATATATAAGTGTCATATGGTCCTATAGTGTCTTAAAGAATCATTAATCTTTTTGTTGTTGTTGTTGTTGTTGTTGTTGTTGTTGTTGTTGTTGTTGTTGTTGTTGTTGTTGTTGTTGTTGTTGTTGTTTGGATTATCATCCCCTTATTAACAGACATGCTCTTATGAAAACTGTTCAAACATACGGTTTCCAAAATAGCAAACCATGCTTTTTGAGAATATACAGCAAATAACTTAAGAGATAAGAAATAATATTGTAAACCTTAAGTGATTTAAATGCCAAGATTTGTCTCAGTCACAGTGCTGTGGCAACCCATTCAGCAGGAGCAAATGTTGAAACTTTGAAAATACAGTTTAGATGTCAGATGCTCCCAGATGTTATCCCTGTTTCCTCGTAGTTCTATAAATTTAAAAACAATGCCTACTCATTCATAATCAGAGAAAGATTTCCAGTCCAGAAAGCAGTCCACAGAAAATAATAAAAAAATAAACAATGATGCATCCACACCACTTGTTTTATTTAGCCAGCGTTAGGTTTACTTTCTAATTGAATATGTACATCACACTGCAACAGTTGCATATCATTAACACACAGAACAAGGACCAATTGATTATTAGTGCATCAATATGTAGTTTACATAAAATTATTTCCTTTAAATAGTCTCTGTTTGAGGTGATGCAGGGTGGGCTCATCAATGATGTAAATGAGCCATTAGGGCATAAAGAGGCCATATGGGAATGACAGACCACCAGGCGTTAGTTAGTAAATGTCATCCCTGCCACACGAGCCAAACTGATACACAGAGAAATATGTCACATTTACAGCCTGGTGTTTTTTCAAACAAAGGCATAATGCAAAAAAATAAAACAAAATAACTATGCATGCTGCAGTTTACTCTCAGTGTCAGTTTGATAAGACATAACTTCAAACCAAAAGTGCTTACAGATGAATACAAGTGCAACACACACCTGGGGAGAATTTCTATTGACCCCAACAAGTCTAGTCTCAGACTGTGCTCTTTACTTCAATCCATAAATGCTTACTGCTGCCACCTGCATCTCAGGTCTACCCCTTGTCTTCTACTTTCACACTTTTCTATTTCTGTCAATATAAATATAAGGTAGCAGTAAGACAGTAACAATTGCAATGAAATAGGTTGTGTCTTTGTTAGAATGTATCAGCAAGCCATACAAATAACCTTCAGACTATTCCAAATGTATTGCTAAACTTGTTAACTTTTGTTGCACACTCAATATAAGACTTAGAGCCCAATTTCCATGTTCTGTACTTTAGTTTGCAGATTTAATTTTAAAAAAGCCTTTGTTTCATTCTAGTGTGTTCTTCCGGGACAAATCTCATTTTTTGAATAAACACTTTTTTGTTGGTGTTTCAATATTTCCTTTAATACAGATTTTGGCTAGTTTCTTTATTTTTTTATTGCCGGTTCACAATTTCATCATCTGCTTTGTTATGGCTGTGCCTGTCATGAATAATTGGATGATAAGTTGCAGCAAGGCCCAGATGCAGAAGCATAGGAGACAGTTTCAGAAGCAAACATGGTTTTTAATAACTAAAGTAATTCAAACAATGAGCAGGCACAGTGGTAGGATGCTTGGAGGTTAACAGAAATATACATACCAGGAGAGGTGATTACTGAATGAAAACACAGGTGCTGATTACTAATACAATACAGGTGGTATGCAAGGAGCTAGAAACAAGGACACTGACAACATGGGCCAGGGAGGACATCTAGTGGCAATGACTGTACAACTAATATAACGAGAGCCTAACTAAAACCTCAAAATGCTGAATAAATTAATACATTTAAAAATTATATGTACTTGACAAAATATTTAAGAAATATACTGTGACATTGCTCTTTTCAATTCCTGGCAATGTATCATTTGGAATTGTGTCTCAATTGAATGGGCAGAATACAATAATGTGCAAACTGCGTTTGCCCATGTGAGCTGGTTTCCTCCAGATACTCCTGTTTCCTCCTGCTGACCTAAGACATGTGTGTTAAATACACATGTAAATTTAAATTGTCTATCTTTAGGTGCAAATGACTGTGTAAATGGTTGGTCGTCTTGTTTGGCTCTAGGCAGCCTTGTAATTGAGTTCAGACCAGTCCAGAGAGCCAGTCACTGAGATTTTTTTCATGAGCTTGAAAAGAGCTCATCAACTTATTGTTTTGTTGTTTGTCAGTTTGTATGCATGTCTGTGTGGCTGCTAATGGATCAACATAATATGTGATCCATGTAGATATGTGATCCAATGCTGCAGGCAGAGACACAACAGTCATTCAATTCAGTTTACTGCGCATCAATCTCGAGGCCTCCTAGTGGTTGCAGGGCCCTAGGCAGCTGCTTAATTTGCCTATAAGCAGGGACATCTTTGCTCCAAAGTTCCTTGTTAGCACTTGGAGTTTGACATCTGTTTAGTACACAAACCGCTTAAAATATTTAATAATACAATTTTACTGGCATTTAAAGTCTTTATAAAATAGTATTTTCTTTAGTAAATTTTTGTAAACTGAACATACATCAGTCTGTATCACAGTTTTATAAATATTACCCATATTTTGAACACTCAAAGGGGGATAACTAAAGCAGTCATATGTCATGGTATGACTAGGCCGTATCTTTACCTGCCACTCAGTGCCCATGCTTTGCCATCATCTCAAAATGCTAGCACACAAGGGGACTCATTAGCCTACCATTACAGATGTGACAAGCACACCATAATAGCCCAATTATCCCAAAATGCCAAATTTCACTCCAAAGGAAAAGAAGTGTGTTGTGATTAATGGTGAACACTTAAGGGGAAGAGTTAGACAACGCTGTTGGATAGGAGAAAATATGTATCAGGCTGCCACCACTACAGATGCTTCCTCCCTCCTGACAACTGCAATTCATTTGAGATGCTATTAACATGCATAATTATGCTAATCAACCGGTAATTAAGTGCCAATTCATCAGAGACCATTTTTTTGTCTGTAATTTCATCAAGCGCGGCTGTTGGGGTTTGTTTTTCTCTTGCATATTTCTTTATACAATATTGTCTAAATGAGGCTCTCTCATCTTGTCTAACAGCTCCTTCGCTGTATGTTTTTGAAGTCTGTAAACAGGATGTGACACAGATAGGATGTAATGCATGTAATGTTCATTCATTGTATTTCTCTGATTTATAAAACCACACTGTGCGTTTGTTCAAGTCAAAAACCTTTATTCATTTCATTTATAAACAAAAACAAAAACTTTTTATACACAACAGCAAATACAAATCCCAATTGAAATGAAAGGAGGCAGAAGGAATAAAAAAAATCTTATATCTGTTCCTTTTTTTCAAAAGTTAATTTCAAGCAATAATAATCAAGAAACAAAACAAAATAAAAGCTTCAATTCCTTCTCAAACAACAAATTTTGAAATACAATTTCATATTTGAAATACAATTTCATATTTCTTTAAATTCTCCTAAACAAATACATTGAACCAGCATTTTTAAAATCACTCTCCAGATTATTCCACAATCTTATTCCTTGAACTAAACTACATCGGTCCTTCAAGTTTGTTTAAATATTTAGGTTTTATAAACATCTCAAGTCCTTGCTTTATGATTATAAGAACTTCCTCTCTTAACAAAATATAACTGGATGTTTAAAGGTAAAAACATTTTATGAGCCTTATAGTGTAGCCTGCCCTTATAATCTGAAAGATATTATAATCAACTAACTCATAAAATTTTAATAATTTAAATTTACAGAATAATATATTCAAATGGTGACTGTAATGCTTTCTGGTGATATTTCTTATATTTTCTGTAAAATGAAAATGGTATTTGTTGTTCTTTTGCATGCTTTACCTCAGACTTCAATACAGTAAATCAAAAGTGGAACCATTATTGTATCATAAAATATAAACATAGCTTTATCATTGAATAAACCTTTTGCTTTGTGTAGTACTGCAATAGATTTAGCTATTTTTGTTCTTAAGTCATTTATGTGAGGTTTCCATGTCAGATTTTTATCAATGATGACACACAAAAACTTCACCTCACTGACTCTACAAATCTCAACATCATCAACTTTAAATGGAAAATCAATATATTTTTTTTCTCTTACTGAATATCATGTAATTAGTTTTATCCAAATTTAATGATAACTTATTAAGTTTAAACCAGGTTTGTATTTTAAGAAATTCTGTTTGCATAATTTCCAACATCCATTTTATATAATTACCCAAACAAAAAAAAATGTTGTGTCATCAGCAAACAGAAAACCTTTAAACAACCCTAATACATTTACATACAAAACAAACAACTTTGATGGTCCAATTATAGAACCCTGAGGAACTCCACGTGTGATAGTACACAGTTCAGATCTTATATCATTTATTTGAACAAACTGTTTCCTATTTTTAAAATAGATACCCACTGTAACGCTGGTCCTCTTATACCATATTTATTTAGCTTTTCAAGGAAAATAGTGTGGTCAATGGTGTCAAAGGCTTTCTTTAAGTCAACATAAACACTAACACTACTGTTTTTGATCAACAGCAGTTGTTATTTGTTCAGTCAATTCCATGAGAGCCATGGATGTCGAATTATTAGCTCTAAACCGATACTGACTGCTACTTAAAATGTTTTGTTTATTAATAAATTTATCTAATCAGTTCACAAATAATTTCACTAAAATATTTGAAAAATGTGGTAATAAGGATAATGATCTGTAAAATGCATAAAAAAAATCTAATAATCTGCACTAGAGTAACAATTGTGTTATTTCTGAAAGTCACATAATCACTAAAGCTGTGTTTTTTAAAAGCATCCATCCAGTTTCTTTCTCTGCTTTTCCTTTTGTGGATGACAGGAGGTGGTGACCCAGCAGTCACTGTGTAAGAGGTCAAGAAGAACCAATAAGATAACTTCTTACTTACAGGGGGAATAATAATCACTCATTACATTGTGTAGTCTATCAGAAAATTCAAAAAATATTTGTTTTTCTTGCTAAAAACATATAACCCAATTTTTAAGACTATTTCTTAGTTATTTAGTTGCTAATCATACACAAAAAATCGTATCCTTTCTGAATTGATTGTTCATTTCTCTGAACCTGCTTCAGTAAAATGCTGTTGTCTGAGACAGATCAGCACATATGAAATGTTAATTGCAGTGGCACTCCTTTGTCCGGTTTCATCCTGAGAGTCAGACAGGTGTTCTCATCGGACGTGAAAGCCTCTGGTGATGAATGTCAGCACTGATCAGTCATGACAAAGCCCCGAGGTAAAGACACTGCTTCCATTCCTCTGACATGTGAACTATTTAGACTTCCAGCACTTTTTGTGATACTCTGTGCAGCCTGATCACCTGTGTTCCCTTTTTTTTTGTTGGATAAACATGATTTTTTTCCTCTCGCTCTTTGAGTGTAATGGTGTTCACCATTTTGCCATTTTGTCTTGCTGTGTGTCACAGAGCACCTGCAAAGATCTCTTCTTATGTCATAATAATTTGTGATTTACTATCAAATAATGTTCTTTCTGTGAGCTGCATTATATTCATAGTGGTTCCAAGCCTCTAAAGTACTGTTTTTTCAAATAACATTATTGTTTAATCATTTCTTTATTCCTTCAAAACAAATGGAAAAGACTTCAGCGTTTGAGAGACTTCCATCCAGCATGTCTTATTATTTATTCAAATCAAATATAAATCTTAAATTTATAATTCAGTGCAATAAAATAAACAAATTTTAAAAGTACAAGATAATACTTGTTCTTCTACATTATGCAGTGTTTCCCCTGCCATTATCAGGCAAACCCAACTATACACGCTTTACCTTTCCACACCCACCACCCTAATGTCCAGCCCCTGAGGGGTTGGCTTTGAGTAACTGTCACCCCTAGAGCATATATTTAGCCAAAAAAAACCTGATTTGCAGTGATGAAGACGTTGTGAAGGTCTTGATTTACTGAAATGTCTACATTCATACACTCACCTCTGGTTATGACATATGAATCATGACTGAAAGAACAAGATTCCAGATGCAAGCAACTAAAAACTGCTTCCTGGCTGGTCAGGCTCGGCTGGTCAGGCTCAGCTATAGAGACAGAGTGAGAAGCCTGATCATTTAAGAGAAGCTCAAGGTAAAAGCATCGCTCTTCTGTTTCAAAACGGGTTGCCTGAGGTGATATGGACATCTTATTAGGATGGACTCCAGTCACCATCTCTTGGAGATAAAAATATAGCTCACACAGAATGTTGAGATTATAAAGGAGTTACCTTGGTCATCACATCACATCTCCTCGTGTTTGTTTGGTACTTACACTGTCAGTTTTCTTGTGGCAAGTTTGAAATTTTACATGGGACGCAGCAAAAAGACCAAACAAAGAGAATAAGTCTGGATGATAGTGGCTGGTTGAACAGGATGAAATGAGCTTTGAGGTTTGATGGGGCAGAAGATGGCTTGTGTAGACGGCTGGCTGCTCTTTTGGACAGCGTGTCAGCCCCAGTACGAAAGCCACTCTGCCACATCTGGGTGATGCAGTCATCATTGTGGCATGCCTGTCAGAATTAACTGGTGTACCGGAGACAGATATGACCATAGTGGTTGGTTGGAGAGTTTGCAACACATGCACCACCGTAACACTGAATATGTTCCCCAAACTGGCAAGCTGGTGGCATGTTAATGACAGGAACGAATTGTGACATCAAATAGAAACACAATTATGCTTCACTTAAGACATCTGAGAAAGACCATAGATCAAACAGACAGGGTGATGACCTAAAGCACTAATGCAACGGTTACTGGCATAAATCTGAACAGGAGCCTTTGTCACAGAATAAAAGTTCAGCTTGACAATGTCAATAAAAAAATGTAACCACAAAGGGTTGCAGAATAAATAAATGTCACTCACACAGGTACAAACAGGTGATAAAATAAAATAATAAAATAAAAGAACTGATAGAGAAGAGAGGGAAGTCAGGCATTGCCAAGAGGGGGTTTACATTGCATCACCTGTGCTGCGTTTTTATTTGTGATGCATTCAGACAAATTGACAGGCTCAGTGGGAGAATAATGTGTAATCATTAGCAAAGGCTTTGCAAATAATTTATGTAATGTAAACCGTAATAATTTCATTTTACTTTTTTTCTGATGCTCCTATTAACAAGTAACTCTGAAACCAATAAATGTCACAAATGCTTTCACTTAATTAAAACAATAGGTATCATATTGCAAGGTAAGATGTCAGTCAAACCCCAGCTCCAAGCACATAGCAATTTACTGCTAAAGCATTATGTGAGAGGGTGACACAAATAATAGCTATTAAACTGTCAACTAGTGCAAGCTGGATCACATTACTGAAATTAGCCTAAGATGCACTATTATAAACAAAGCCATCCTCTCTTCTCCGAGCCATTCATTAATTCACACACACAATTACACTGTATACAAATTTACAGAAAAAGCAGTGTTAAATTTGTATTTGTTTTATTTTATAATCAAATTAGCCCACAGCCTTGCATAAAGCCGTAAATAGATAGTTAATAGAGTACAAGTACAACTAAAAATGCACAAACTTCTGAACTTTCTAAATAAAATACATATGACATTGAGGACAACCTATTAAAAAGGACTACAAAAATTAAATTATAGTGTACAAATACTTTTTTTTTTCTTCTGCCTTTTGAAATAAATATACTATGGAGACCAAAAGTCAATTAAGCACACAGTCAACACTGACACCTGCTGGTTTAAAAAAATATAAATTTGGCTTGGCCCTGTACAACTGTATTTATATAGACAGCAAAAATGTTCATTTATTTAGTGTGTGTTACTCTTTATCAAACACGTTTAGTTTTCTATTATTTGACAATTTTGTTTGACTATTTTAACTTGAAATTCTAAAGCAAGTCTAATTGATCTGAGGATTTGTCATCAGCAATCATTGATCAAAATGCTTCCTGGTAAAAACAAATAAATAAAAACAGTGATATGCAAAAATTTGTTATCTATGTTTTTGTTGGGTCTAACAAAAAAATGTTTTTTTCTGAGAGAAGATAAAAAATAAAACACACACACAGCTAATGAATATGTCGCCAGACCTGATGCCAATCATCTGTTACTTATAATGACAATAATCTGTGTTAAACTATCTGAGTCTGTAACAATTTTCAGTTTAAATAATATTTCTATTTAAAATTATTGTTTGTCTAAAACTCTGATAACTGAATCACACACACTCACTCATTCCTGAATGCCTGTGGACTGGTGCACAGATAAATATAAGAAGAAGATAAGAAGATAAATAATTTCCTCTTTGGGGATTAATAGTTAAATATATCTACTACATCTACTCTTACTTTACTGTATTCTTAAAATAGTCAAGATGACAGATAATCTTGATCCACTGAGGAACTGAAAATTGAGTTTTAGAGCAGTTTTGATTGTGCTAAACATTGTGACCAAGTATCAGAATGTGTTCAGAAATAATGAATAATGAAATAAAAATTTAAGCATTTTTTTCTCTTTATTTAAATGTGTCATTACAAAATTATCAACTTAAATTAACATTTTCAGATGTCATAACTTCAACTGAGATGCAGGGTACTGTGTGTGTAAAACATACCAATGATACTCAGGAAGAACAGACAAATTTTGTATGTAAAATATTAACATACTGTAAATTCTGAACTTTAGAACGTTAACCTCTTGGGGGCAGTGTTGAGGTGTGTGGAAACCTAAGATTGATGGTTTTGTTGATCAACAGCAATAATATCAAAGTAAATAATGTTTAGGTGAAAACAATGTAATACATTTACAAACAAGTTTTATTTGAAGGTTCAAATACTAAGTGCATTGTCTAGAATCAAAATGCAGAACATTCAAAACAATAAAGTAACCATAGTCAATTATTGTAGCTACACAAATGTTCTGATATACAATAAAAAATCAACAAAATACAAAATATTTATAAATTGCATTGTTTTGAAGCAAAAAGGGTAGTCTTTGGAAATATTTTTTAGGAATGCAGGGAGCAGCTTTCAAAATAATTCACACAATGTTTCCAATCATTTTGTCCAAAATCTTCAATCATTAAAAACACATGAATAAATGAAATTTAATGCAAAAACAGCATCCTCTAACTCATTCAGAAAAGCTCTTTATGAATGCCATTAAATTAAAAGTCATTATGCTCTGATTTTAGTCACAGAGTGGTAGTGTGAGTGAGTTTCAAAGTTCTTATTTAAATATTGTAATAATGTTTAATTTAAGGCTTTTACAGCTATTAGCTCTCACTTCTCAACTTGTCTGTCCACGGGAGAACTAGGGCTTCTGTGTGTTGGAGAGAGCAAACGAGAAACTCCGTTCATTGTTAGTGCTCCACTGTCGACTGGGCAGATGTAGTCTGCAGCTTCATCAGGTTTCCTCTTCCTCAGGTGACTGAACTGAGTAAAGCCCAGCTTTTTTGGCTAAGAGAATAAAAAAGAAAAATACATGTGAAACCATGTTAATTCAATGTTTCTGCAACAGTGACGAGATGTAATTTAAACTGAGCCCTTACTTTAACTTTAGCTGTGGTGGTTAGGGGCACGTGGCCTGTGGCGTTCCCATATTCTCGTTTCTCCTGCATAGCTAGAGGTCCAACCAAAGTAGCAAAGGCAGTGGCAAGATGACGTCGGAGCAAAGTCTTCTGTGGAGGAATATTCAAAAGTAGTGCCAAAGTCTCTGCGCTAAAGCGAGGTTCCAGGATCTATAAAAGAGCATATTGATAGAGAACACAACACTTCAAATGGCCAGTGTGACACAGTGTATAAAAACACACTCATTGATGATTACAATCACTCAATTTATATTACATTAGTGTAAAAACAGACAAAAAAAAAAAAGCTTATTTTTTAACTTGTGTTTTTTTTTTTTTGTCCTTTCTGGGCTGTAACATTGGAGGGAGAAGTGTATGTATTTATATATATATTTGTGTCATCCGACAAAAAGTACTGTGCAAAATATCTTGAGTTTTTATCCAATTTACTTAAATTTGTCATAATAAAGTGTTTCAATTATGAAGTTATATAAGCTAAATTATTTCGTATCACAATGGTGGTCAGTCTTATTTACAATACTTACAACCAGGCCACCATGAACGCCACTTCCTCTTAGATTAGGAGCAAACTCTGCAAGATCAACGGCTCTAAGCCATTCCATGACACGATGGTTTGACCACTGGACTACCTCGGAAGGAGACGGATGTTTCTGGAAACAAACAAACAAACAAACAAACAAACAAACAAACAAACAAACAAACAAATAAATAAATAAATAAATAAATAGAAATTTAAATATTTGCACTATAAATCTTCTTTTTTTTAGACTAGTTTAGATACACACAAAAATGCCTGATTACCTTGAATGAATAACTAAAATTGAATACAATTATGTGTTTGCTACCATCTTGTGGAAACATTATGTCATTACAGTTGCTGAAGCGGTGTAGAGTTCCTCAGGAAAATGATACCCAGGTATAACTTTGATGTATTATATTTTTTATGGCATAAATGGGAACACCTGTGTTGGTTTACCTCGTCTGCTGGCCTACGTCGAAGACAGTTTGGGTTGAACTTATTGGCATGAAGGACATGAATGGCACATTTAATACTGAGATGGTGAAGCTGGCTGGTGACCTTTAGAGTCAATAAATCATTCTGAGGACACAAAAATAAATGTTAGTCAAAAAAATGTTTTGATGCATATTTTCAGTTTTAATGTCTTAATCATGTTTAAGTACACATGATAAAGTTTTACCACAGTGAGGTATTGTATCATTCGACCATCTACACGAGCTTCGTGAAATTGGTCTTTATACTGAGGCAATCCAATATCATCCAACCAACCTGCATCATAAAAAAGAAAAAAAAGAAGAGAAGAAAAAGAAAAGAGAAGAGAAGCAAAAAATGTGAACACTGAAAAAAGGTTTTAAACATGCTTTATATAGTAAGAGCACTTTCAAGTTTAATTTCCAGTTTTTGAAAAGCGGTTCTATTTGCATTTTATTTTCGGGTACATTAACATATCACAACTGTACTTCTTTGTTTGATTTCTGGCTTCAGACACTTTGCATTTGTAAATCACTCTAAAATGAGAACGTAGTGCCTGAGAAATTTTCAACAAAAGCAGATTCTTACGTGTGACCCAGATGTGGTCCAGCTCTGAAGACTTCTCTATGACTTTAGTGGTGAATGCCCTCAGAGCGAGCTGCAGCTTCTTCCTGTGAAGCGGATGCTTCATGCCCATCTCCTTAAGAGATAAATCAGTGTTCAATTCAAATTCAAAATACTGTATTGATCCCAAAGGGAAATAACATAATAATAGAGAAATTATTTCACCCACAAACACCTAATAATGTTCTCATATTGTAAGGTAGAAAAAATATTTTGCACAAGAACCTTTTCAAAATCCTGAGGTGTGGCAGATAGAATTGTTTGCCCATTTTCAACCCACTGTCTGGCAAGGTTAATATACTGGCCAAGCCCATAGTCCTCTAGCCAGCCACACACCTGCTCCCTGGTCCACTGGCTGAATGGGATGTTCATATCACTAACAGAATCCAAAGCAAAGAATGTAAAATTACGATGTTAATTTTTGCAAGTTTTCTACTAAACTCACAAATATAATTCTAAAAGAAAACTTTGAACTAAAGCATCCTGTAGGCACATAGTTACCGAGTAGAGTCGGACTCAGGGGTTCGGGTAAGTCTGGGTCCCGCTGTCGCACGCAAGCCCCCTCTTCTGAACTGTCCAACATCTGGATCTGCAGCTTGGAAACCTCCAGACTGGGTTCTTCGAAGCCTGTGTGGAAAAAAGAAAAATGTTAATAAATAAATTAATTAAATTAATTGAACTATGTAAATATGTTTGTCTTTTTTTTTTACATGTACCACCCACGGCACAATCCCAGTTTGGGGTTACTTTTTGCCTCTTTAAGGCCTGACCCATACATTTTATTTTTATATATATACATATACATATACATATACATATATA
>JAUBOC010000043.1:10525751-10542226 GCA_032275365.1 Anablepsoides cearensis
TTCTCTTAATTTATGTGGTGCATTTTAAATGTATTTATTTATTTAGTGGTTCATTTATCTATTTCTGCTTTTATTTCGAATTATGTCAGTTTTAGGCCTCCATACTGCAGAACTTGGGAAATGTAGTTCAGTGACTGAATCAGGTGTGTTGGAGCAGGAGAAAAACGTAAAACATGTAGGGCTGCGGCCCTCGGGGACTGACTTTGGACACCACTGGATTAGAGCATTGATAAAATGGCTAAAGACACAGACTGTAGAGAAGAATCTGATGTTTCTTTAGATTATTGAGAGTTTTGTCTTTTGTAATTCACAATCATAATATGTGAGATCATTAAAGGAAATCCCAAAACCATTATATATACAGTACATATATTTTTTTGTTTGTTTGTTTTTTTCTTGTTTTTTTTTTTTTTGTTTTTTTTACAAATTTTAACAAAAGATCTGGTGAGTAGTACCAGATATGTTTTTTTTTTGTCTTCAGATATGTGGAAGAAAAAATAAAACTAAGATGGTTCATAATGACAAAAAATATATTTTTTAAAAATCATTTGAGTGTTTTTATTCATTCTATTTTAAATCATACAAATTAACATTTATTTTCTATTTTGATTCTTTATAGATTGTAGTGTTTTCACTGCTGCTTTTAAGTTATTTCAACAACTGATAATAACAACTATTCCATCAGACATGCAATATACTTCTTTTATATTGTTTTTTTATTTTACTTAATTTATTTATGATTTACTTCTTCGCTGAATTTGTAGCAAAACACCTGCACTTCACCAAAAAAACAAAACACAGATCTGCTCATGTCCAGACCTGGTCAGCCTTTCATGCATGGAAGCACATGTCACATCCATCATAGAAAAGTCAACTCACCTCAACAAGAGGATGCCAGTGGGCGACAGGTTTTCGGGGATATGTGAGCATTTCACTCCAGTGTTCTCTACCAAGGCTGTCTGCATCATTGCCGACTCGACACACACCGATGACTTCATTATGGCCCACCCTACAGGTGGAGGAGGACAAGAGAGAACATGAACTCAACCTGCCTTCAAAAAATAAAGCTAGATAATAATAATAATAATAATAATAATAATAATAATAATAATAATAATAATAATAATAAATGAAATGAAAGTGTTGAACTTTCCTTACAAAAACAAAAACTTTAGGACACACTTTACATTTGTGACAAGAATAATTTTTAAATAAAGAGTGCAAAAGTGGTGCAAATTGTGTGTAACTTCAATAAAGTAACCGAACCGATCATAGTCCATCACTGCTATCAAAAGGCTGATTTGCTCTATGTTTTCTGGAGGGACATCAAAGACGATGGCCTCATTATAGACTGGATTCAAAGTGTTCCTCTTTGTCGATGTCTTCCTCTTCTTCAGTCTACGACCCTCACACATCAGTGAGACCTTCACATATGGATCTGTACAAATGAGAGAAACAGAGAAGGGAAGCGGCTCATTCATATTCAGAATCCCAGTTTGACTCTGTAGTCATAGACAGCATCTGATTTGAATTACCAGATGCACCAGTGATGTCCATGGCCTTGAGATTGCGAGCCTGAATCATGGTGATGGTCAATCTGCCCGCTGTCGGCAAGTAGCAGAGTGAAAACATCAGATCCCCGAGATCCACGTTATCCTATAAGACAGCACAAACACATTTACTAGTGCATGACTTTAACCTTGATGATTTGCTACATAATATTGCACACCAGCCAAAAGCAAACAAGAAAAGCACAAGCTTCTGACTTTTACTTACAGAGATGATATGATTTTACAGTGGAAACATATCTCATATCACATAACTTCAAAAGCTTCCTCTATTTCAGGCAGCACCCATATGTTTGTTCAGCTGCTGTTCTTTTATCACCTGTGCTGAAAATAACTTTGCTAAAGAAGTGAGAACCATGAATGCTCATAAACATGTGCGATGAGATGAACTCCATAGGACAATGCCTTGCTCATACTGATGTGTTTAAGAAATTGTGTTGGTATTTTGAACCCACATAGAAGCATTGTGTGAATTCATTGAATGTAGAAATATAAATATCTGAGAAGGCAGCTTTATTGGATTACACTACTTCTACTCCTTCATCTAAAATTCCAAACAAGATTAGCAGGAAGCAAAATTTGCCCTAACCCAGAATGATTAAAAGGTTTAAAAGAAAATAAAGAGCAAATTATCTAGAGTCTGCATTTTTCGAACGAGAGACAAATGGCTGGAATTTCTTGGCTGAAACGCAGTCCTATGTAGGTGTGTTTGTGTTTGAGTGTGAAAAATAAAATCATTGCCTTTCTACACTTCTAGAAACCACAGATGTGTGGAAAAAAACTAGTGAAGTGGTTAGCAGTATTGCCTCAGTGTTAAACCATTTCTATGTACAAGTACTCCCTTGGCCAGCATGGGATTTCTCTGGGTGCTGGAGTTTTCACATAAAGTTCAAACACATCCATGTGAGGTTATATACTGAATCCAAACAAATCAGAGCACAAGTGGTTGTTCTACTAAATGTTGAATCATCTGTCAAACAGATTTTTAGGTTTTAAAGGTAAAATGTATATCTTATGAATTGGCTCTAAAAGAATGATAAATCCCCCTAGTTGTAAATATCTAAACAACTTCAGTTTGGAGAAACAGAGAAGTTCTGACTGGACCGACAAGAAAGCAGTGTGAGCAGTGAAGCTAAGGCTAAAGTAGACTGATTAACTTCAGGCTCAAAATTGCCATAGTGCTTCATGCAAACACTGACTTTTTTATCTTTATTTTCTGGATATCCCTGTCAGAAGTGACCAGGAGAAAGACAGAAAAGTGCTGAAAACAGTAAGATTTTATGTGAGCAATAATTTTAAAAAGAGGATTTAAAGGTTTTAAAGGTGTTCACAAAAGCCTCTAGGACATTTTGACATTGGAGTTTTTGGAGCTGTTGTCAGTCCAGTCTGAATCAAACTCTTTTTCTGCTAATTGAAATTGTTTAAGGAGCTGCAACAACAAAGCTGGGTCGTGTTTATTACCTTTCCACAGAACCACACACCATAAAGGCTGATTTATCCCTTTAATCTAATTTTGGTTTAAAAAACGGTGTGCATATGTACAATGGTTTGGTTCTCAGCTGTGATAAACAAAACATATTCATGAAAAGAAGCACCTTTATAAATAGAGTTTTTTTTTTCTTATTTTCCAAAACATTGCATGTTCCTGAGAAAGTGTTACTGTGTGATGAAGTGGGAGTGACTGGGTTCTTTTGGCTGTGTAACATTGACATTTTACACATTTATGGCAGACAAATGATAAGATTACACTCACTGATGTAGTTTTGTGAAATGTGAAAACGCTAATGTGTTACTTTACGTATTTAACTAGAGTTTGAAAAATAACAGTAAGTGAAATATTTTATTTTCCTAAATTTAGGATCTAAAAGGTTTTGTAATAACTTCCGATTTTGTTATATCAAGAATTATCATTGTCAAAACACCGGAATTTGCACATAACTTTAGATTTTTTTGTCAGTATAATGACATAATTTAAATATATAAAATCAGCAATTATTCATTACTCAAGAAGCCTTTTATTGTTACTTGAGAAATTTCTTGGATGGCTAATTTTTACTATTACTTGAGTACATATTTTGGGTACTCTACCCACCTCTGTTGGTAATTTATTCATGTACAACTTTATTCTTGCAATACTGACTTTATTCTCGTGATATAATGACTTTATTCTAATACAACTTTTTCTCATAATACTATGACTTTATTCTCATATAACTTTTTTGTAGTATTATCACTTTATTCTCATAATATAAAAGAATGACAAAAAAAGTATTGTAGTCTGGCCCAAATACTTTGTCGTAAATTGAAAAACCCTCAAGAAAATGTGATGAACTTAAAAAAAATGAATAAATAAAAAATTCTACCCAACACAGGGCCCTGTTATGCTTCTGTACTTTTGCATCAAACGAAAAAATAAACCATGAGCAAACCCTCATCAGCTGTAGTAAACTGTATAGCTCATATTTGTAGTGGCTATGTAATTCTTGTAATGTGAAAAATAACACATGTTACTCCATCAATATACAATCTGGTTCTTCTGCAGAGCTAAACCTGACAAATCTGGCAACAAAACAGGCAATCTGGTCAGTCCCTCTGGCAATCAGGATTTCATATAAAAATTCATTTCTCTGCCTCTGCTGCAAATGATATTAAATGGTCATTTTTTTTACGATTCTTCAAACAGAATTAGACTGTTTTTGAAATGATTCTGTCTGAGAAAAAGCATCTCTGCAAGTCGAACAATCTCTAACCTGAATACACACAGTCTGTACTGTATGTGTGTTTGAGATGTGCTTAAAAATCCGTGTGAACATGAAACATTCTGTGAATCACTGTTTCTCATCATGCAGCTTTCTCAACGCATTCTGCTCTAAATGGGTGACATCGATTAGCAATTAATCAAGGGCAGAAGTGTCAGTATTGATCCACAAAACAGCCATAAGCTCGGAGTTTGCACAGAAATATCAATACTGCCGTCAATATTCCCCTGAAGTCTCTATCTGACAAACTGACAGAATAACTACATGCTATTTTTCCCCTCAACAACTTGTATGCTAATATATATATTTATATAATTAATGTTCTTGCCTTGTCTCAATTTTTAATAACATCTTAATTGTAGGATTGATGTAGTATTAGGCCAAGCTGCATGTCTGTATTCACACCACCAAACAAAGTGGTGAGAAAGAACTTCCTTTTAACAGGATAGAGTTTAAAACAAATTCCGCTTGTTTCTCCAGGAAATGCAGGCAGGAACAATGTAATTTTTAGGGTTGAGAGGACATTACATGACAATCATAATCACAAAGCATCTACTGTATGTGTTTTTTTTTCTTTAAGTTAATCATTCATGTTTGGCTGAAATAATCTAAAGATTTGTTGATAATTTTGTAACTCTTCATTCAACCCCTGTTGTACAATTTCACACATGCACATTTGATTGTTAGGGCAAGCCTATTTTTAACAGAGGAGTGTGGTAATGCCATGGATGAAAACTTCATTATCGGGTCATAACAATATTGAAGAACACTGATCTGACTCATGCTGTGAAACGATCAAACAGACTTTTGCATCAGAGAATTAAATGTTATGCATTGAGAGTCAAGCAAAAGGTCAATTAATCTTCCCTAACAGTAGATGTGATAATAAAAACCCTCAATTGCCAAATGTCTGAGTGAATAAACGAGGAGTTGAGAAATAAGGGTAGTTTTAAAAAAAAAATTCAAAATCAAAAATCAGAGCAGAAAACAGTCAGGCTAATATTTGTTTAACTATCATTTTCAGCTACAATTAATGTGTTTACCAAACCAAAGCCCTTGTTTTTCACCTTTTTCAACCATTTGTGAAGTAACAGTCATTTCAAAACTTAAACTTATATAAGTATCCAAAACAAATTTAACAGGTGAAAGACTATAATATTTGTTCTTTTACAAAAAGCAGTATTTAATCTACCATTATCGAGCAACGATTGTGGCCCCAGGAAATATATTTGAATAGCCCTGATCTGTAGTTTTATAATGATCACTCTTCTACTTGTAGGAGTCATACAAACAATGATTGTTGCCTCCTTAGCTCATATTACCAGTACATTATACCATGGTGATTCAAACACAAAAGAATGCAAGTAAAAAGTTACATTAGCTAAAATACCCCTCCCCCCCCCCTCCCCCCACACCCCCATGTAAATTCATGTCTTTTTTAATTTAATGTCAGTGCAAATGTGTAACAGAAATGTAACCAGCATTACTGACTTACCGAGGAGACATATTGGATTTCTCTGCAAAGTTTTGTCTCCCTGGGGAAATCTGCCAGATCCAAAAAGTTGTCGACCACCACTTGACCGATGATATCATGACGGGAAAAACGATCAAAGTCGTAGACACTGAAGTGCAGCTTTCGAGTGGGAAGCTCAGAGTACTCCACAGGAAACAGGAAGACCTCATCAAATACAGGATTGAGCGTCTTGCGATGTACTTTGGTCTGGTGCTTGGTCTTACGATCAGGCAGCAGGTAGATCTTAACATACGGATCAGAGGTACCAGAAAAGTCCTTGGCTGGGAGGTCCTCCGCTTTGTGGATTTTAACTATTAATTGTTCCAAGTCACAATCAAATTTGAGGATAAAATGGAGGCGTCCACAACCTCCACCTCTGCGACTGCCGTCTTCCCCCTCGAGAGAGCGTTGCTTGTAGAGCTCTGGTTTGAGGCGGCCAAGGCCCAAGCCCATTCCCGTCAGAGAGTCCTGCCTTTGAAACTGTGCCACGTTAAAGTCCGGGTTTGAGAGGTTCATGTGTCTGCGAATGGAACCCTGACTGTGGACAAAAGAAATAAACAACAGAGTTATTTGTACTATGAGAATATATTTAGTTAAATATTAACCATTTGTCATACTTTTTAATTAAGATAAATTATGTTAAACAGTCAAATACAAGTAAAACCAGTCTAGTTTATACTAACCCCATTTCAGACATTGAGCAACCACCTGGTGCTGGTTCAGTGGTCTGCCTCTGCATACGAGGGTTAGTGTGGACCCCATTTTCACGACTTTTACTTTGGGCATCTAATGGTATGTCTGGAGATGTGTGACTTATCTTCATAGCTGCCTCTGGCGTGGCCATGACAACAGGTGGGAGTGATGCAGGAGTCATCGGAGCCTCCACTGACACTACAGACGCCACAGGCGTGGGCTCTTTGGTGATAGAGCAGTGTGATGATTTACGTCGGTTGTGTACTGGAGGGTCCACGGCTGTGTAAACTGGCTGTCTGGGTGCAGGTTGTGAGGGCGGAGGGCTCATCGTGGGGTTGATGTGCCCGTGAGCCTCCTTTGTGGTGGGGGAAAGCCCTCGTTCCCTCCATGGTATCCAGCAGAGTTTCCAGGAGACAAAAAGGGAAACCCCAAACAGGGCCAAACCACAGGCTGTCACTACCAGTGACAGCAGACTCACCGATATATCTGAGATTGAAAAGAGATGACAATTCAGAATTAGTCAGTGAGATTCTGTGGAATATTAGTCTTATGTCAGTTCTATGGAAAACAAGATTTTTGTTTATTTATTTATTGCAAAATTGAAAGCAGGAACAAGGAATAAAACTGTTTATACCCTCAGTTTCAACAAAAAGGAAGTGTTCTGGTAACACTTTATAAAAACTATACATTATTTAGCTTTGTTTAATCATTAATAAATGGTTAGTTAACCTTGAAAACATCATTAATTGAGGATGATTCATACCTATTAAGCTATAAATTAATATATTGTATTAATACTTTACCCATCAAGGTTAATCACTCATTGTTTATTGATGCTTAATAACTCATAAATTAACAATATACTGTGTTGTATGCTCTATTTTCACATCACTTTCATACATACACACAATATATAGAATAGCTGATTCAGAAGTCATTAGGCATGAATAAACAAAGAGTATATTGGTTTTGAAAGAAATTAGCCTTTATGGGTAAAACATTAATAAGTGTGCCAATTTAAATAATTTGGCCCAAAGTTTAAATTTAAATATGCAAATGAGTAAATGCATAATAAATGCAGAGCTACATAATGGTGCATGTAGCCTTGTTGGCTCACAGCAAGAAGTTTAGAGATTAAAATGTTGGTGGGGACCTTTCTTTGTAAAATTTGAATGTTCTTGTACGAGAGAGCCCTGGGGCAAACTGAAAGAGTGTCATGCAGCAGTGGTGCCGCCGGGCCCTCTGATCACCACCAGCAGGAGAGGGTGCGATAATGGTGAATTTCTAAAGGTGCATGTCTTTATTCAGATAAAACGCATAGGTAGAACTGGTTGTTCCAAATACAACAAAATGTGAAGAAGTGGTGCTTATAAAGTCTTACAATTTCACTGAAGCCAAGGAGCCAAAGTCTCTTGTAATCTTTTCAGTGTCTTGATCAGTAGTTTGTATGCTTTACAATGAGTGGATTGATTGATTGATTGATTGATTGATTGATTGATTGATTGATTGATTGATTGATTGATTGATTGATTGACTCATTGAATTTTACTTTAGCTGCTTTTACACCCATTTCCTGTCTCTTCTTTGTACCTGATCATGAAAGAAGAAGGCCTTTTTATAAAACTTCAGTTTTTCAGAGAAGAAATGAGTCAGAAAGCTGATAACAACTCAGTTGGTTCACACTTCATCTCCTTGTCCATGGTGACTCGCACACCATGTGTTGGTGTAGACAAGTGCATGTTGAGAATATTAAGTGTTAGATTCTGTGAAACTATAATTTTATACATGACAAACTAAAACTAAGAATGAGATGCCTGGATATGATATGCTAATATGTACATTTTAAACATAGCAGTTGCTTTCTACCATTTTAGTAATAAAAAAAGTTTTATTTTTATTATTAAAACACATACAATAAAGTAAACGTTTTTTTTTTCTTCCCAGTGTTATTCAAGCTGTGTTTCCATCCAATTTTAATGTGCATTTTGAGCAAACTTTTAAAATGTTGCAAAAAAGAAATGCACATGGGACATGCTTCTATCAAATGGTTTGGAACGAATCAACCAGGCTATGCAAAGTGTAGTTACATCAGATGTTTATGTGGATGTGCATGGCTGTAGTAAACAAGAAGTAAGTTGCAAAGTCGCAGGGACTACACATCTCGAGACAATGGAGAGAAGGTATCAGGAACGTGTTACTACTATCAGGAAAGTTGTAATTATTCTGCCATATCAACTAGTATTGGCAATTTTACGGGCTGTCTGGAGATGTAGAAAAGTCTTCATGTTATGGGAATATCCGGGAAAATGCTGATAGAGGGAGGAGGGTCCAGCTGCAGCCACAGCTGCTGCAATTATTGGACAGCGGGAACAGCTGATTGAAGTAAACGTTTGCTATGTCAGAACTTATTCAGCTAATGTGTTTCCATCTTCTCTTTTGCACATTAACTCTTTTTCGAAAAAAAAAATCAAAATCTACCTCAAGTGAGCGTAAAAACTTTGTAAAATTGAGGACGTTTTTGCGAGTGTGGCCATTTCCATCCACTTTTTCTAATGTGATACTTCAAAATGCGCATAAAAACGATAGAAACACGGCTGTTGTTTGTGTGTGCAAGTCTATACTATGAGCAGAGAGCCACAGCCGCTTTTGTTTCAGAGCACAATTTCTCCTTTGTTATCAGCTAAATTGCAGTCTGTGGCACATTCCTTTTTATATGTCAGATAGGAGGTTCAAAAAGTGAATAAAATAAATGCATATAATCTTATGTTATCTTTTAAAGAGTTTTTCTGCAAGAATTTTAAAGAACAGAGAAAACTAAATTTAACTGAAGGTTCATGTCAAATGTTGAATGGATTGAAAATTGAAAATAACTCATCTTAATGCAGGAGTTGATTGAATGTTTGTCTATGAATTCATATATTTTTGCTGCTGCTGTCTACCCAAATCCTGACACCTATTTTATTTTACTTTTTTTTATCTGCATAAATTTGCAAATGTTTAATTTAATTCCATTACTATT
This sequence comes from Anablepsoides cearensis, assembly GCA_032275365.1. NCBI lineage: Eukaryota > Metazoa > Chordata > Actinopteri > Cyprinodontiformes > Rivulidae > Anablepsoides > Anablepsoides cearensis. The sequence goes on from JAUBOC010000043.1 coordinate 10,535,304, forward strand.
AGGGTGTGGATGTGTGCCTGCAAGGTTTCTTGTCTTATGAGTCTGTGTTCACTATGTGATGGACTAATGACCTGTCCAGTGTCTATGCTGTTTCTGGCCTGTTTGATTACTGAAATCACCAGACCTCTCTGGCTCTGAACAGTAATAGACGGTTGCAGAAAAAGAATAAGAGATAAATAATTCTTTCTTGTGTGTTTCAATGGTATTTTTCCCATTTATATTACCAGACCCTGTTCAGGTGATAATTTAAAAGCCACAGCCTCGATCCGACTGAACATCATCCATTTTCCTCAAAAGGGAACAGGCTTCTAGGGCTGGGTAATAAATTTATAGCAATATGTGTTGTCATATGTGATCAATATCAATAGAAAACAATAATGATAAATATTGTGACAGATGGGATCAAAATCAATAGAAAATTTGTCCAGCAGAATGTGAATAATTTCACTGAACTCCAACCCAAAGCCACGTCATATTCTGGGAGATGTAGCAGAGGAAAGGCTTTAGCTGTTCCACTACTCACGGCCCAGCTAATCAAGGTTGGTGTCATCAGCTAACTCAGTCACACTTTGGTAAGCTAGCACCAACTTGCTGAGTAACATGCGCAGCAGCAGTTTCATGTTTGGCCTCATAACTGCTAAAAAACAATTTAAAAAAAGAACAATTTGGAGTGTAAGGAAAAAATGAGTGCAACAGCTCAAGAGGAAATTGTGGATAAAGGAGGAGAGGTCACATCACCAGTTTGGCAGGATTAATCAGCCTTTTTTTTCTCCTGGTCATTATTTCAATTAGAACAAAAAAAAACAATAAAGACTGATGTGAATATTTTATACTCTCTTTGGTCATCATCAGCACACTTCTGCACATGAGGGTCACAAAGTCAGATTTTAATAATTAATTGAAACACTATAACAAAAAAAATGATCTGAATGTCGTCCCTCCCTCTCTCTCTCTCTCTTGCAGAGATTGACACAGTCAGCTAACTTACATAGTAGATTTGGCAATTGTTTTATTCCTGATGCCTTTCCTGGAAAAGCTGAACTCAAACCCACAGCCTCAGGATTACAAAACTGTGGCACTGACCGCACGTTGACTCAACCCCCTGATCAAAATGCTTGTATCGCATTTCAAACAAGCATGATCATGCTGATGCACTGTTTTACTTTAGGCGTTACACTTGTTTCATACTCCTCCACATCACAGTCCCCAATGTGTCAGCTCCATTTGTCCTGTTCCACCATCAAGTATTCAAGCGTGTAGGCCGCCCATCATCCTCTCAGACTGAATGCAATCACTTGATTCGTAAATACATCAGATGTCTTGTTGCAAAGCAAGTCTCGTGGATTTTTACTCCTCAGTGCTCACTTTAACTTAAAGTATTTAAACTGCCTCCATTGTTGCAGGAAATCTGTTTGCTAACAGCCCAGGTTCTTGCAGAGTGTATTTTAAATAGCATCAGTCAGCTGTATCCACCTGACCATGTCTATTTTAGGATATATGGTGTCACCGATACAGACTTATTCTCTGTTTATATGCTGACTGTGCTACAAGCTATTAGTTGCCTGCCACTACAGAGGAAAGTGTTTTGTTTTGCTTATTTTTTCATGTGTGTGGAGGATGCTGATGACAATTTTCATGGATTTTCCAAAAAAGGCTTGGAGAAGAAATAGCTTCATCATTATGTGTATCTTTGGAAGCAAATGAGATGTCAGGACAATGTTGGCATTTTTCTTTTCTCTCTCTCTCTCTCCTATTTCTATTTTTTAATTTTTTGCTTTTATTTTATTTTTGTTGATTTTTTGTTTTTTGGAGGTAACGAGTGTGCCATCATTTTCATAATTAGCAGTGTAACATAAGAGTGATGGTGCGTGTAATGAGATGCAGTACTTCACAAAGCTTGTTGGCCAATTCACAGTAAAAAAAAAGGGATTTTTCCTTGGCAGTGTCTAGAATAGCTTATTTTTAGCTAATTTAAGAGCTGCACAACCCTCTTTTGTGTTACAGTTGGCACACTAGTTTTCAAACATGAGAGCAGTATTTGGTGAACAATAGGATCATTTTGTTTTCAAATGGGCATGGGGAGTTTATAAGTCAATAATTTCCAAACTGTCAATTTAATTTTTTTTAATTATTGCACACTATCAGCAGATAATCCTGAACCCACATTAACCCACATTTTTATGATTTTCTAAAGAATAGCTAGCATCAATAGACACCTTATGCAACCTAGAAATCATCTTTAATCTGCCTGACATAGTGCAAAGATATGAAATGAGGCATAAAACAAATGACATGCTAAAAGCTAAAAGTAGGCGTATTAAAAGAATGTTTGTCCCAGTAATTACAAAAGAAGACTGGTTTGGAAGAAATAGTTTTATGCTTTTATATTTGATGTTGTATTTAAGGTAACAATCCAGCAGCTTTGCTTCATGCAGGACTGGCTCTGTGTGTAGGCGCAGTCATAGGAGTTAGCACAGGAACTCAGACCAACTGTCCTTTCTGAGCTGTGAGATTCTGAGAACACCAGAGTAAGTGTGATTTGGGAGAAACTGAGGGATTTGTTGCCATCTGAGGACACTGAGCCCAGTGTCAGCTTGGCAGCCTGCCTCAGTGCTGCCTGCTGGAGAAGAATCTGCAGACATCTGGAGGGTGGCTTCAGACACAATATCACCCGAAAAAAGAGGATGGACTAAATTTAGACCACAAGACCTTCAAAGGTGCTGCAACAATGTAGGAGGTGAGCAAGAACTGAAAAGGGATGCGCGCTGACTACCAAAATAATGATTTTGGTTTATGTTTTTAAAACATAATTTCTGAAAATGATTAACTTGAATGCCAAATGTTACAGTTATATTAAAAAGTTAGTTTCCAGGCATAACGTGGTGATGACTGATTAGACATAAGGGCCAGCCTGCTGTTAGGTTTTCTATTCAAAGGAGCTTAGTTGCATGCATTTATTAGTTCATGTTAACAAGAAAAAATATTATAAAAGTAGCTGATTTTTTGCTGCATAAAGAAGCACTTAACTGTTAAACACATGCTGTGTCTTGTAAGTGAACATTTTGTGAATGTTTTTTTTTTTTTTGTTCAGGGAGTTCATTATATTATCCTCAGTTAAAACTGAGCTCATCAGAAAAACTAGAGTCTACTAAAAGACTATGTTTTTTTTCATACCTAAAGTGAGATTGCACACCAATTTATTCTTAATTGAGCCAGAATCTGATCAAGAATATAAGAAAGAAGGTTTTTGCTTTTCTGTGTAACAATGATAACTTTTCAACCTTCCATACATTATTTTTTACCCACTTCTTTATTTCGGGGTCATGAGGGGTGGAGCCCATAGAATGTGTTAGAAAAACATGGTCGGAGAGAAACGTGCAAACTCTACCCAGAAAGTTCAATGGCCAAGATTCTATCCAGCAACCTTCCTGCTGGGAGGCAACAGCTCTACCACATTTAACATTTCAATTCTCATAAATTTATTTTCCATTGTTTTATGTACAGTGTGTTTGTTTAAATATTCAGAAATGAGTGATGAGCTGGCATTTTTTTGACACACATTTAAACAAAAAGATGATTTTTTTTTTATTATTTTAAGCCCACCAATGCACATAGTTGTCTTCATGAAGTAGCAAGAATATGACCAAAACCTGGGAAGACCAAAAAAGGTTTTAGCACAAATCATCCCTGAAATACAAACTCACCTTTTTTACATCTCGAATAAGAGAAAACGTGTTGTTTCCACCTTCTTGGTGAATTTATGCTGACCTAAGCTAAACCTTTGGGTGTAACTATAAAAATGACAATGGGGTATTGTCTAATATTTTTGCTTAGTCCAACTTTTGAATTAAAATATAAATTTTTATTACTATTATTATCAGTATAGACTATAGATTCTTATAAGTATATCATGACTACAGGCGAATCACTGTTAGTGAAACATGTTCCAAGTACATGTTCACATAAAACAACCGTTAAAGACAATGAACAAAACAATCACATATATTTGAGCCAATCCTGACTTTTTCTGCTCTGTATGACCTGCCTTCAGTTCTTTCTATCACTCCATCGGGGATGCTGTCATTATGTTGAATGACACCTGTCAGCTACTGTAAAAATCTCAAATGAAACGTTATATGTGTACATTTGTGATAGATAACCCCACTGCCCATCCGCAGCTCCACTTTTCAAGCTGTCAGCACAATGGAAGAGACAAGTCAAGAACAGCCTATAGGAGAGGAGATGGAAGAGGGCCCATTTGGGAAAAGAGAAAATAAGTTCAGGTATGGATGAGGGAGGGGGAACAGAGTGACAGCAAGGGTGAAAAAGTCTGAAACCTGAAGGGGTGAATAAATATTCATAATGCAAACTAACAGACGTGAAATGAGCATGTGGTTGATTGCAGCAATTTGCCTCTCTCACGCTCTGTGGAATATTTTTTTCTTTTTTTATGTGCACACAGTCACATTAGTCAGATTGTGAGCCTGAAGTGTTGCTAATGAGATAGGGGTCTTAATTTGTTCACATGTGATTCAGCGACTGTTGTTTGGACATAAATGCAAATTCTACTCCAGTTTTATATCAGACAAGGGTTTAAATCTAAAGGAAACTTTCAAAGCACAGACGCTCTAGTGTTCACCTCACTGGAGCGACATGCACATTCACTCAGGCAGGAGGAAAGCAGAGTTCCGGTTCTTATCTTATGAGCTTCATCCTAAATGCTCATGAGGGCGGAATGAAGTGAATTAATCTAATAAGTGTGGTTTCATTCAGCTCGAATGGGAGTTAATAAGAATAAAGAGACGTGTACATAAAGGTTTAATTAAGATGGATAATTGATGAGCTTTATAACGTGAGGAAAAGCCTATGGAGAGAATTTCCAGATGGATTAGAGCAACAACATGATGACAATAAATCCAGCAAATATCTGGTCACCTATTGTGTTTAAAAGCTTGGTTTTCAATTTAAATAAATAAATAAATAAATAAATAAATAAATAAATAAATAAATAAATAAATAAATAAGAAGAAGTCGCATGAGCAGCTTAAAGGGTTCAAGCGTGCAAACGATGTCTCACCTGAATCCGAATAGCGTGGCCTGGCCAGGTCTCGGAAATAGTAGATAAATTCCAGACAGTTTTCGTTCTGCACTTCCCCCTTCGAGCAAAGATCGGACAGGAGTTCAAGTGCTTTTTGACAAATCTCGTCATCTCTGTCTCCAGGCATTTCCCAACAGCATCCTTCTTATAAATGGAGGGTCTTTCGTCGGCACCTTAGTCCACGCTGGTCAGCACGGTTTCTGGAGTCAACCCACTCACTCACCCGGCTGGGCACGCCTTCCAACACGGCAGAGTTAGTTTTATATATATATTAAAAAAAAGAATAAGAAGGAAAAAAGAGAGCGAGAGTAAAATATAAATTTCTACTCCGCGTGATCCAGAAATCCAACCAGCGATCCCACATGTGGAGAAAGAGAAGTTTCCTTATGTAACACCGCCTGAAACACTCCTCTCACTTTGGTGAACGTGCTGAAAGCCACCGGTTGAATCCACGCACCGCCTCTGCGGCGCCGCGCGCTGTCCAGCGTGCTGAAATGTGCGCGCGGACTCGCTCGCTGTGTGGCGGAGCCACCGAAACACTGCGCGCGACACACGCTTATCTTGGGAAACGGGGAGGAAATCGGAGCAAAAGAATAAAAATATATATAAAAAAATGTTTTTAAGTTTGTTAGCAGAACACAACGACGAGCAGAAGCGACAAATATCTGCATCTGCGATCAGTTTCCACAACCTGTAACAAACCGACAGCTGCTCCGACAAGCCTGGTGTGGTTTTACGTTCCTGCACGTGGCCAATCACAGGATGAGACACCCCTCCTCCCTTTTTCACTCACTTCACCCTCTAGATACAAGAGTGGTTATCACTAAAGGAAAAGAAAAGCATCAGAAAACCGATCAGATAGCTACAGTGGAATTTGTGATATTGCTGAAAGACAGGAGCTGGAGCTGAACTGATCAGCGCAAAAAGAAGAAAGGGGCGTGTCTTTGACTTCCTGTTTGTGATCTATATTATTTATGGTTTCCAGGCTTCCAGATATACAGTTGTAATCAAATGCCGGCAGATCTCAGAATTTCTCAAGGGACAATCAGTGTCAATATCTACGCAAGTGTAATGTTGTGTTGTTACTGTTGACTTCCCCTGAGAGCATACACTCAATTTCACATTCATTGATTTATTTCATTGATTGACAAGACCATCAATTATGGTGTGCACTTTAGGCTAACATTACACCTGAGTAAAAAGCAATATCCTGAAAATCATCACAGGCTGTATGCCCATAACTAATTGAGAAATAACCTCTTGTGACGAATGGTCTTTGAATATAAATCAATAGGTTACAAAACTGCAATGTGATGGGTATATTTTCCTACTTTTTTAGTATTAATGTCTTAGCACTCGTGTTTTTGCTTGCCTTTTTCTAAAGAGACGAACCCTAAAAAAGAAAGCTGAAGAAAATGTTATTGCAAGGGAAAGAGAAAAAAAAGATTAATGGCCTTTCTGTGTTGGTGATTTCCATGCTCGCTCCATCAAAAAAACTACAAAACACAGCAGTCTTCTCCCATCAAAGATAAACACTGCCTCTAATGAGCTGTGCATTCATCCTGTTGCTTTGCTGTTTCAGAAATGGCTTGTGTGCGCCTCTTTTAGTTGAACTGTTTTTTTTTTGTTTTTTTTGGGAGCCTTTGTCATATGAATGCAGGGTCTGGGGATTGATTGTGCGATGCGCTGCGCTGACAGCAAATCATGGCAAATCTATAATTTGTAAATAAATAAATAAATAAATTCTGCAGACTGAACAAATGATGACTCTGCTGCCGGGGGGGGGGGGGGGGGGGGGGGGGGGGGGGGGGGGGGGGGGGGGGGG
>JAUBOC010000043.1:10571295-10586911 GCA_032275365.1 Anablepsoides cearensis
AACCATTTATTGCAGTTTATGCAGTTGTTGCGATATGCATATTGCGATGCGATTTATCACGATGACGATAAATTTTCAATATATTGTGCAGCCCTAAGCCACCCTTGCAAGAGGGATCTGTGATCTCAATGGGATCCTCCTGGTTAAAAAATGGTTATAAAAAATAATCAAGACAACTTTGATCAATTATCAATCAAAACAAATCAGTCTTTATACACATATATTGTGTATTCCTTTATTTTTCTTTCTTTGTGTCAAACTTATTACCTTCGTGTGTTTTGCTGTATTGTCTGTTTATTTTTATTAATTTTTTTTATACACGCTGATTTTCAATTCTTTGGTTTAACCTATTAGCCTTGTTTATTGTAGTTATCTCTTTTATGAATACAACTAATGTGTCAATAGAATTTAACAAGTATGAGCCCAGCAGACACAATTTCAGCACTTGGTAATTCAATCATAATTCTGCCAAATGACTGGCCCAGTTTAGATCTAGTCTACATTTGCAACATGTATTTGCTTTAATATACAACTTTAGCCTGCATAAAATTTGGGACACATTTTTCTTAAGCAACTGGCTCCAGATATTGCAGTTTTTGGTAAATAACTGTCAAGCTTTTGCTTCTGTCATCATATCGCAATAGTAGAACTAACAGAATGAAATTTCTAAAATCACTGACACATATTTCTTTCTCGGAGCCCGGCTTGGTGTCAAAACTTACTGCACATTCTCTGGGTTGTCCAATTAAAGTACTATTTGTCTGGGAGATATCTTTATTTAGACACAACAGCTTTAGTTGGCGTACAAAATAGTGCATCTATGTCAATAATAGAGGCAATATTATGCCATTACAAAATTAATTCTGAACTACATAACCCAGTGAATTTAAAATGTGGCACTGTGACCACAAAGACTAACAAATGGTAAATATTTTGTACTCACATTGCCAGACCACATCTATCTCAGTGCTCCATTTGCCTTCCAGCAATCCACCTCTCGCCCACACACACACACAAAGGCACATACACACACACTTGTACAGCTCTCTGTCCATCTGTCTTGACCAATGATTGACAGCTAAACTAATTACAAGACATTTCTCTGCCAATATAAGATTAATTAGAAATGGCAAGCTTCTTGTTACAACATAGACAATTAGCCAGTGATTCCTCTTCAGCTGTCATTATGCCCATATAAACCCATTTGACTCCAGCCAACTCAGTCCTGCCCTTGCACACTCTGCTAATGATGAAATGGTTCATATTTCCTTGGAACACATCTCAACCCCAGTTTCCCATGCCTCTGATTTGACAGAACTTTAATTCTGAAGTTGATCTTAGAAAGTCATTTTTATTTATGCACACAGATGATAACTGGCAGATTAAAAGACACAGTGCAAAAGAATCATCAAATACAGAAGGATGTAATAACTCTAATTGAGATGTTTCTAAAACAATACAAAGAATAAAAACTTAGAAATATGAGCTGTTATATTTTTCGGAGTGTGTAACATTGCTTTATTTACATTTTTCTACATTTTTCATTTCCCTAATAGGCATTAAAATTAGTTATAAAAACAACTGATCTATGTAATAGTGTTCCCATGCTGTTTGTGTTTTGCATGGATGCAAATAAATGTGAAAATAAATTTTCAAGGTAAATAAATTATTTCAAAAAGTGGCTTGATGCTTGAAATACCATAAAAAATAAAATTAAAATAAAAAAAAACTACTGTCATCATGCCCAAAATGCAAAGTACTTATCATTAATGGATGGATTCTACATTTCAAAGAAACTTCTTCATAATGTTGACAACTAACTTTTTTTAGCTGTTAATCAAATGTTAGCCACAAAACACCATTAGTTCTTTGATTCTTAGAAAAATGCCTGACAAATTGAGTGGGTGACAACAAGGAGTCATAATGACGAGTGTCATAGAAACACAGAGGCTGCTGGGAAACTATTTTAACCCAGACAAACAGGAGAAATGCTCAATAGAGCAGATGAACGAACAAAGTCATTGTAATCTACCACAGTTTGTGACCAGATTAGAGTTTTTTTTTTTCATTATTATTATTATTCACTCAGTGGTTATTATAACTGCAAGTTTTAAGAACTGCTCTAGCTTTGTTAGTGTGGTTAATGATGAATAAGCCAAGTAAACCCTCATAAATAAAACAGGTTTGGGTATCTCATGAACAGGAAACGTAATAATACATTAGCATACCATCAAGTCAAATCCCTGTCATATGTTAGTACAATAGTTCTTTTTTTTGTTTTTTTGTTTTTTCTTCAAGACATCAAGACAAATTTCATTTGTCCTTGCATTGCTTGTTGCTATATATGGGACTGCTTTACACATGAAGTTACAAAACGTGCTGACATAAGCAAGCACACTGGTTACATATAGAACTAATAAAGACCCTTTAAACATTTAACACAATATATTTTCATATGTGTAAAGCTGACCTTTTCTATAGGCTTTTTGCCAAAATAGGAATTATTCTGTGTAGTTATTACTACAATAAATTGTTTTCTTTGCTTGCTCCAAAGCAGTGTTTCTGATCCATGCATAATGCTGCATACAGCCTCTGTGGGAAATTATTAATGGATTGTATATAGACCACACAGTCACCTTGTTAGCTCTGCTGGATATCACTGCTTGTATTAAAGGCTGTTTTTTTAGTATAGAGACTAATTTCATGGCCCTCAAAAAGCTCCAGAAATATAGTGATTTGCTGCTAGACTTTATGCACTAATGTTCTGTACAAGCTGAGTCAAACAGGTTTTAGTTTTTTCTCATAAATAAGAAATTATATGGCTCCAATGAAGCTAAGATTAAATGAACGTGCACAAGTGTATTCAGTTTTACAATTATTTTATGGTTTTGCATCCCAGTTCTTCAGTCATAACTTCAGTTTAAAAAGCTTCTTGAACTTTTTAGCTTTGATTAAGAAAAAATGCATTTATTGGAGCTTGGTTTTTTGTGCACACATTGTTTCACAGTTGATTCAGAATATTATTTTAATCAGTTTCTATGTAAATGTAATACTCATTATGACATCAAATCTAATCAAACATAATTAATCAAAGAAAATATTGTATCTAAAATAATGACCCACTGTATAGCAAATCACTTTACATACAGTAAATCAGTTTAAATTAAATTAGTCTTCAATGATTAGTTAAATTATATATTTCTTAGGTACATTCTTCGGTATGTGTTCTGACTTGACAGCTGTTAAATTTTCAGTTGGTTCTCAGGCATTTTCTACTATGGCCCTAGACCAGTCATTACTAGATGTTAGTATTTAATTGTTTCATCAATCAATTCAGTATATCACTTATAGAACATCATGCTTGTTTTCTACAAAATACAAATAATAAAAAAATAATTTCTTAAAACATTATTCATAAGCATGACTGTTAGTAAGATATAGAAACTTTAGGTAGAGAGCATTCTGTTTACAATAAGGAAATGTGAGACATCTACATATTGAAGCAGTGTGTTTTACTTACACATTTGTGGGCTGCCAGGCTGGCCACTGAGCTTTCATTTTGATGACTGTTAGAACATCATCACCCTGCAGTGAGAAAAAGATGAAAAAGTTAAATATTAGTTCACTTACATAGCCTAGACCACAACTGTGTGATGAGCACACATTGTGTTTTAACATGTTTTTGATTTCACAGCAATTACCTATCTTTACAATTTTTGCTTTAATTTGCATTTTACCACAAACATATAAAAATGCCATCTCACAGCCATGCAAGAATGTTGACATCAGTGCAATGAAGCATAATTAATCCTTAAATTGTATAAATGGTTTTGCTCTTGACCCTGTTAAACAGCAGCACTTTGAGCTGGAAGTGAAACTATTGTCAGAGTCCTCTGAAGCCACGAGGCCAAGTCTTTCCTGCTTGGCTTGAATTGACCTGTCGTACTCCCTCACACTGAGGATATCAGCCATGAAATTGGCTCACAATGAGCTGATGGTAAAGTCTTTAAATACTACCTAAGTGAGGTAATAGCCAAGTGGGGCATGGTTTTCGCACTGGTAGAGAAAACCTTAGCAACCCTGGTTCTTTTGTTACAGGCATACATGAAATTCATGCACTGTACATGGTGCTCGTCAACCAGTCATATGCAACATTACAACAAGTTGTGTTGTGTAACCCCTAAATGTTAAAAAAATTCCTTCTATAACACAACTTACATCTCAAACATAGTTGATACACAGCTGATATAATGAATATAAAACCTGGCGACTTCCCAAACAGAAATTGTCTTGTATCCATTAGTGAAGAAACATCATAAACTGCAAATGACATTCACTCTCATCTTGGAAGGAACAGATTCATCTCGCATGAATAATTTCCATCTAGTTCTGACAAGTGCAGTGAACCTTCATTTGTGATGCTTGATTTAGCATTTGTAATTCCCTGTTAGGCAAGAAACTACATTTAAAGTGACATAATCAAAAATAAACAGAGTAGCAGGAAACAGGAAAATTTAAACTATATAAACACTACAACTCTTTTTTCTGACATTTGTAACAGTTTATTATGAATACACTTGAAAAGGCTGTCAGACAGTAGTTTATATGTTTTCACACCACTGAGTAACAACCAAATACTTCCTTCAATAAGTCTTCTGTCTTAAATCTACAGTGTTTAGAAAGAGGAATCCAGAGTTTCCATCATGTTGCTGACATTAAGGCTGATTTTGAGGAAAGACATAACAAAAAATACATGAATTATTTGGCACAAAAAATGAGTTTGACATTCGTCAGCTCAACATACAGCTTTTTTTTAGATGATGATTTGAGGTGTATTTATGGACACATGAAATAATGATTTTTCTTTTTTTTTGTAAAAGTCAACCTATGAGAAATTATTCATAATTTATGTTGGTTTGTCTGAAGTGTTATCTTATTAATATTATCCTACTGATTAATATTTTACTTTTAAAAGTAATTTCAAGTCAACAAAATTAAAAAGTTTTTTTTAGCTGATTTGAAAATTGCTTCAAATTAATTCAGATGAATTCAGTTTCAATGAAAAGCAGTCCATAAATGTTTAAAAACAATTTTAACAACTGCAAAAAATAAAAATACAAATATGCATGCATATGCTTGAGGTTTAAACTGAACTAAGTTTTTTATTTATCAGTGTTGATTTAGAAAACAGATGAGTCAGTGCAGACATACAGGTTCCCAGTGCACATAAAACCATATTAGCATCTTTCATGCCAGTGAAGGCAGACAGTCGCCAAAGCAGAGGCAGTGAGGAGACTGCTGTGGAAATTGCCCATATAATTCAGGCAGTCCCTATGAAAAATTATACTAATGACCATTCCCAGTTCCTGGTGGCAATGCTGAAATGAGGGAGGTGACATCCCTTTACTCACTGAAACAGCAGCAAAAACTACATTTCAGATACCCTGTGAATTTTCATTTACATCACAGACTTGTGGAATCATCACGCTGTAATGATCATTAGTGCTAACCACCATAAAAAAAAAATGGTGTCATTTTTCACATCGTCAGTATTTATGAGAAATCAATTTTTGTCTGTGTGAAACAAAATGCAAATAGCTATAGTATATATCTATACATACTGTATATTTTACATTTACATTAAATCAGTGTGCTCCAACCTGAAATTGAGAATGACTACCCATACAGTGTACCTCTAATTAACTTATAGTGAAAATATAATGTGAGAGAAAATACCAACTTTAAGATGTATGCCCAAAAAGCTGCAACATTTACTGCTAATTATTGTGCATATTTATAGGTTAAAGAGTTCAAGAACTGCTAGATAGTTTATTTTGTATTAAAAGTCCTAGGATTCCCTAGTGCAGCTCAATTATGTAAAATTGTGAGTTGTTTTCTGCCCATGAGTCAAAACTCCACTCGGTCCAGAGCAGCCTTTTCCCACGATGAGATAGCAGCTCCTCTGATGTTGTAATCAAAGTTCTACACAAGAATCTCTGATCTGGCTGTCCCAGCACATCCAAACTATTAATAGGCAAAGGAAATTGCTTCGAAATTCCAATTGGATGTAAGCTGGCTGTTATCAGCGCATACTGTGAAAGGCTTACACAGCCTTCAGGTGTTAATTAAATCTCTACTGACATTCCCATATCCTGCCCCGCAGAATAGGCTGCAGTTCAGATATTGCGCAGATGAAGTCTCTTCAGTCAAACCCGTCTTAAACAAAAGGAGACAGGAGAACATCCCACAGGCAGCAGGAGAAAGCGTGTTGACAAGAGATTTGTTCGTGTCGAAGGCAGATGAGTTTGCAAGCAGTGACGACTTCTCTCGAGAGCTGTGGATTGATTTGCTGACCGTGGTCGTCCTCGGTGGTAATCTCTGAACCAAGCATTTCAGTCTCAAAGGCTACAGTTCTGTGTGGCCCACTCATTCATCAAGTAGCCCGAGCCATCATACAAAGAGCATTCAGCAGACCTGGGTCCAAAGCTGGGGAGATATTATTAAAGATAAAGTGAGGTAACCTCTGTTGAAGACCCACTTCAGTGTGTCTGTTGCTCTCTAGGTGTTTCTTCCTTTGTACTTTTATTCCTGTTTTTGTAATTCTTCTTCTATAAAGAGGTCAATGGTCTTTTTTGTAGATCACCCATACTACAGAATGCTGAGTGAAACTATTATGTGTTTTTTAAACGAAACCATTTATGCTGTCATCCGCACAGGTATTCACTGCACCACACCATCCATCCATTTTCTTTCACCAGTTTTTCTTTTCTGGGTCACGGGTCAGCTGGTGCCTATTTCCAGCAGCCACTGTGTAAGAGGATGGGAACACCCTGGTTGCAAGTCCATCAAAGGGTCACATAGAGACAAATGAAACAAAATATTCACACTTTAATTCATGCCTAGGGACAATTTAGAGTTACAAATGAATCTAACGTGGGAGGAAACCCACACATGCACAGGGACAACATGCACACAAAGTCCACACAGAAAGGCTGGGAGGCAATCCTGCGACCTTCTCGCTGGGAGACAGCTCTAATAATTGCACAATGGTGTCACCTAAACCAAGTCAGGTACTTTTCTTGCTTTTGCGAGCCATTGTATTACAATTAGGTATGTTCTATTGTCCAGCTGCAAGGTATCCTAGTGTTAAAACCCTAAATTTACAGGATTTACACCCTTCTTAGAATTTAAACGACAGAGAGTGTTTCTATGAAAAAAAAAAGCACTGTCACCCCGACCTGATGCTGTGAACTGTCAACATTTTTCTTCTCTTTGCTGCCTTAGAGTTTCTTTGTATTTCCTTTTTTTATTTCAGATAGATTTTTTTTTTTTAAGAAATGAATAAAGTTTGAAACTAAGCTAAACTTGTGGTGGAATAATGAAATTAACAAAAATGTTTTCTTTCTATAAAAAAAACTAAATTGTTTTCAGTTTTTCAGGAACATGTAATGTGCATTTGTTAGCTTTGTAATGACATAAAGTATGTGTACTGAACATACAAACATGTTAAAAATAAAGACTAATATTTTTTTGTATTTGTGGGGAGAATCATATTTTAAAAACTTTGCTACATTTAAAACAATAGAAAAAGCCAAAAACTGGAATTAGAATTAGCAAATGCTGCATTATATTAATTGTGTTATGTTTTTTGGATAATAAATTACTACTTTTTTCCTGTCTCTTGACTCTGTTGAAAACCTATTCCACATTAACACCAATGAAATCTGCATAGTGGAGAGCAAAATACAAAAATAATACAAAAAGTTTTTACACAATTATAACAGTAAAACTTCATGTGGGTCTGATTCAATTATAAAATGTGGTTTGAGGAAAAATAATCATTGAGAGGTTCTTCTGAAACCACAGTCAAAATAAATATTTGACAAATTATCACAATTTCTTCCAAAACAGCTGGATGCTTACTACTATGATGGATGGCAAAATTCATATTTCCAGCAAAGGCAACGTCCTTATCCCAAAATATTCTCAGCTGGCAGCAACAGACTGATTTTATTTGTGAAAGAAGAAAAAAAGCAGGAATGTTTTGAACATTTTGAGTTTCTGTTGCAAGAATTGTATACTATTTTTTTTTTTACACAAGGAGTGAAGACCACTCTGTAGACCAGACATGTTAAAGTTAACATGTAATTTTCCTCTGAAAATGTAAAAAAATTCCCTTTAAATACATCCATTATAATAATAGCTAATACATAAGTCTATTGGCCTGTGATCTAACACAAATGAACATGAAAGAGACAATAATCCACATATTGTTGTTTCGTATAGCTGCTGATTCTTTTCTTTATTATTATTGAGGCATTTTTTTCTTTTTTCTGATGCTGGGTTTTATACAGATCTGTTGCTTTTTGCATTACTAATAAATAAGACTGGTTTCTATTGAAAATTCTTACATTTATTATATATCAAATACCGGCTTCATCTTTTACTTTACTTTACTATCAATTCTAATCAGATGCAGATCTGAGTTAGGCTTTTCATTTTAGTCTTAAAAATATGTGGTTAAGTATGATGACTCTGTGTCCTTAGCTGTCAGTCACTGACTGTCTTCTTTATTTGTTTGACTCATGCACGCAAAGACAGGCTCAAAGTCCTCGACCCAGTGAACAATATGGAACCTGAAGTGATTGAGGGGCATCAGAGTCAATTTCTCATTTACGCTGGAATAACAGAACAGGTACCACATTGACTGAGAACAGACTTATCAATGTGGCCTCATGAAAAAAAGGATCAAACAACTTTAATGGGATAGCTTATTGCTGGGGTTTTCTTGCCTTGTTTTTTATAAAATCTAAAATGACAAGCAAGTGGTCTTTTTATCCAAGAAGATCAGCCTTTTTTAAAGTGAATTAAGCTTCTAAATGTGCCACTGGGACTTGGTAATAAGTCATCTTGATTAGCAATTACAAAAAGCCTTAGGATGATTTTTTTTTATTGCGTAAGCTGCAATTGACCAAACCAAACATTAGCCACATAAATGTACAGCAAATTACGCATGCTTCAGCCTTTGGGATGAAAACATGACCATTTACAGTTGAATAAGCATATGACTGAGTGTGTGAAAGGCAAATGACCTCATGCATATATCATTATCTGTTTACACTGGGCTGCTGCTAGTATTACAAATATTATGCTATAGAAGATTTTGAATCTGTTCCCCCACTCGTTCATTTCTTACAATCACAACAAGCACGAGTGTCTGCTAAATAACACAAATTAACTATACTTTTCAAATACAAACTCAAGTGAAACCCACACCCAAAAAACCCAATGAATAAGTAAAAAGCCTTGATTAATAACAAATACAAAAGGGAATAATTTCCACAGAAGAACACAGATAAAGACAAAGTCCAAACATTGTAATATTTAACATAAATTTTAATTTCCCAAAACTGTGCCATTTCACACTTACAATAACAGACAAATATTCACTGAAATGTTCTGACACATTTGAACATGAGAAACAAATTATTTGGAAGATATGGTGCACTAAGCATCAGGGATTGGCAAAGTGTCCAGTCCCCTTTTCCACTGCATGGTGCTGCTCAATTATTCCATTCAGATTTTTGACATGTGAATTACGTTATCAAAGATGCCTCTGGCTAATACTTCTGAGGTTCCAAAATAGTTCTGCTTTTGTCCCTGACGCTGCATGTGCACCTCTGAGATCTGAGCCAGCCAGCTGTACCAGGGAAAAACACATAAACACACCCACACATGTTGGTTTTTATATCCCCGTGGGGACAGTGGATTGACTTCCATTAATTTTTGGAGAATATTATAGTCTAACCCTGACCATTTTACCCTAAAAATAGCATCACAATTACCTACCTGACCCTAAAACTAACCTAAACTCTATTCACACCTTGGTCCTAAACCTAACCCCCCACCCGAAATTAGCATCTGCACCTGTGGGGACCAGACTTTGGTCCCCACGAGGTTGCATTTTTCTGGAAATTGGTTACCACGATGTAACAAAAACGTGCCCCCACACACACGCACACATACAGACACATCCTGTTACATAATATGTTTCTTAACTCTTACCCTCTTTTCAACTAGCTAAACCGGTGAACTAAACCCAAACTAACCTGATACAAACTGTACCTTACACCGATGCGGGTAGACTACCCAAAAGTTGTACTCAAGTCTAAATAGCACTAGTTCAACATACTTTTACTCAGGTAAAAGTAAAAATTACCTGTCTGAGAAATTACTCGAGTAAAAAAGTATTTTGTAAAATTGCTACTTACTGTCGTAACATGTGATTTAATATTTTAAAATTATGTCATCAGACTGACAAAAAATAGAAAGTTATGTGCAAATTCTGGCATTTTTAAAGGCTTTTTTTCATTATAAAACTTGTGAAACTAATACTTTTAAATATAGGGCACGTGACGGTTCTTTGCAGTATCTTAGCTGTTCGTAGGACTGCTTTTTTGGACTGAGATGTCAGACGCATTTCCAGGCATCTGCTGAAGCCACTTCTCCAGCATGAGGGTCACTGCCTCGTGTACTCCGATGACCACAGGCACTACAGTTGCCTTAACCTGCCAAGCTCGTTCTAGCACTTCCCTGAACCTTTTGTATTTCTCCAGTTTCATTTTCCTGGGGAACATCATTGGGGATGGCCACACCAGTCACAATGGCTGTTCTCTGCTGTTTATCAATGATCACAATGTCCGGTTGGTTGGTTATTACCATCTTGTCTGTTTGAATCTGGAAATCCCACAGGAACTTAGCTCAGTCATTCTCCGCCATCTTGGGAGATGACTCCCACTTTGACCTAGGCTTCGTACTCCGTACAGATATTTCTGTACACTTTACCAGACACTTGGTTATGGCATTCCATGTTTTTCTTTCCTGCTAGTATCTTACACCCTGCCATGAGATGCTGGATTGTTTCTGGATTATCTTTGCTCAGCCTTCACCTGGGATCTTGCCTGGTAAGGTAGACCTGCAAGGCCTGCTCCTCTGCTGCCACGATCAGTGCTTTTATGCTGCCGTTCAGTCCTGGTCATACCAGCCACTTCAGCTATCTGTTTGTGGTACATCTCATGCAGGGAATCTTCCTCCCATGGTGGTTTCTCCAGCTCCTTCTCTTCCAGTTTCCATTGTATGAGACATTCACATAAGTGATTTGTCTTGTTTTCTTGGAACTTGATATTTCATCTTGGATGGTGGCTCTGATGCTCACTTCAACATAAACTGTAGCTGTGTCTCTAGTGCACTTCTGATTAAAACATTTATGTTCTTCATTCGGTGAAGTTACTTATGGTGGGTAGAGTATTCTGAAATTTTACTCAAGTAAAAGTATTGGTACTTCAGAATAGTATTACTCAGGTAAGGTAAAAAGTACTGTGTAGTAAAACTACTCCAAAATGTACGTTTTTCCCCAAAGATTTACTCAAATAAATGGAACTGAGTGAACTAGTTACTACCCACCTCTAACCTTACATTATGTCTAACTCTGAAAACAGGTTTTGCCAACAAATGGCCTTATAAACCTTAGATCACTGGTATTTTAGTTTGACAGTGACAAGATTATTTCATTAGTTGGTGACTGTTTAATTTATGTATAACACAACAAGCATCTAAAAAACAAATGGAATTTACATGCAGGCATGTCAGTATAAATAAAATATCACCATATAAATACAAAACATCTGCTGGTTGCATCAAAAAAGTATTTTCAATGTGAGCAAACAATGATTCAACACAAAACCCCATATTATACCTAAACTATATGAATATCCCCCCACATACATACATAAAGATAAAGCACACTGGCTTAAGCATCCCCACTGCAGTTCAGATTGTGCTTGCCAGGGGCTGTTCGGTTTAATTTAAGCAGTCATAATAACAGTTCTAGGAGCCAAGACAGGCATAAAGGTTTTGAGATCTTTGTTTTCCAAAACAGGAATATCTCTGCTCAGCTCAAAAAGCTGACTTGACAGGCCAAGAGAAAAACTGCCAGCTGAAATTAAAGAATTATTTTTGCCTAAACTTGAGTGGACACATATTTTCTTTGTTTTGTTTCAAAAGTGAAGAAAAAAAAGGGAAAAAGAAATTCTGAAACGAAACCATCATCAAAGTGTACTTCAAAAAAATTCTGCAGACTCTTTTAAGGTTGAGCATGTTGTTCGACATGTCTAGACAAGGTTGAACACAAATCTTTGGTGAAGACTTCACCCCCTGGGAGGCTGCTTTCTAGTTAATTATGATACCACGGTGGCAAAGCTAATCTAAAGCAACAGCACATGCACAGAAAGATTAAAACATACAAAGAATGTGATAAATGGATTGAGAGCGATAAAAAGAAGAAAAATAGCACAAACTGACTGATAAAAAAAGCCTGCAGCTTGTGTGGGAATTATCATGTTAACATATTTTGCATGCTATATTTTTTGTGTGTTGTGTCCAGGAGGCAGGTTTTTGAAGAGTGGAGTTATTGTCACTGCACCCCGTGAAGACACAGTTTCACATGCCCCAAAGATACATCATTTATCACCTTGATAAAAGAAAGCCTGACAAGTGCGCTCAAACGTTAAAGCAATACAATATTCAGTATTTCTGACAAACACACTATACACATGCTCTTTCACTGATGCCAGTGTACTGTGTTAATTAACTGATGTAATCTCCATAACTTCATAAGCAACACTATTTAAACAAGTGGTTTGTTGTGAAGGCTGTTTGAAATATTGTCTTTATAGATAATATGGAATTAAATCATATTTTAAATCACAACTTGAATCAAATTATTCCTTTACAGTAGTGTTGTATCAAATAGTATCTTACACAGTTGCATAACTTTACAAGTAAATCTAGTTTGTATTCTAATATAGTAACTACCTAGAGGTGACTAAATGCACTTTGACTTTACACTGGTCTGAGCTGACATAATACGTAAGTCAAAACAAATATGGCAGGCATAATTTATAAGGATAGTTATAGATTTTCTTTATATATATAAAAGCAAACACATTAATAATAACAGGAAATGCATTTCATTAACTTTCTAAAGAGTTTTTACACTGTAAGTAGCATAAATAAATAAAAATAAAAGAACTTCTATTTGGCAGACACTCTTTCATTACGAGCCACAGCCATCCCAAAACTATTTTCTAACTCTTTGCACAACTAAACAAATTTTAACTGAAAGGGCCACATATAAAGAAAACATTGATAATGGTAAGCTAACATGTTTCTGTAACACTACTTGTTCTGCTACTTAGCCTCTGTGCTACTACTTTTTATTTTCTTGTGATAAAATACAAGTTAAACCAGCATAATGGCTAGATAAAGTGACTTCTGCATAAAAGAGTCACCTTGTAATTGTATTAAAAATAATAATTATTATTATTATAATAAAAAGAAAGAATGGCCATAGTTGTTTTGGGAGCCACGCGTCTGTATTTATTGTTGTTAATCTGTAATGTCTCGCTCTGGTTATGGCCTGAGTGCCGTTGTTTCTGCACTGTAGAGCAGCTGTGGAGCTCATGATAATAGAGGATTCTGTGAGCGTCTTTACTGTGCAGTAATGAAAAACACCCCATGCTGCGAGAGGAAATAGGAGATTTCATAATCCGTCTGAGGCCTTGGCCCTGGTTGCTGGTCCATGGAGAAAGTCTCATTAAACTTCTCATTAGTGACACACTGAGCCTCTGTTATGACTGAATGCATATATAAATCACCTCAAACATGAAAGGAGGGACAACAACAATGAGCTCAGTCTGCATCCCACCGCTGCCTAGTTTTCTGATAAGAGCGTTTGTACTTGACAAATGGAACAATATTGCACATTTGTTAACAGTCTGGCAAGCCAGTCACACAAAAAACATAAATAAATAAACAAAAGTGGGGTTCCCTTTTACATTCTGCCACTCACCTCCTCTAAGTACTGTATGTATGAAGCCTCGAGACATTTACATACTTCCCACCGCACTCATAAATCAAAGCAAAGTAGCTTCTCATTTTCAGTGCAATGACAGAGTTCATGCAATTGTGTAAATCTTAGAAAAGATAGTATTGAGCAACATTTCTAATTTCTGGGAGTCTCGGTGCAATAAGTGACTTGTTACAAACTTCATTTACACAAATATTCTAAATTTAGCCAACTGAGCAATTCACATTTGTTCAATTAGTTTTTTTAAACAACTGTTTTATTTTACCTCTAAACTTTAACACTCATTTAGAAATAAAATTTAAATCAATTATACAGTTGAAAAAAAAACAATGAGTTTTAGATAACAGCATATGTGATTTATACCACATAATGATAAACATTCACAGCAAGATATGTCTGAAATAAAAGATGCACACCCAAAATAAAGCCATCACATTCTGATCTGACATGAACAGTGTATGTAAATGTGTGTGTGTTCATGTTTGTGTGGCCTGCACGCCTGCTTGGCTCTGCAAATGAAACTTTGTATGAACACTCTGATCAGTGCACCCTGTGGCTGGAGTGAAGCTGGGCTATGAATATCAATTTCGCATTCATCGCTAGCTGCTCCCCCAGATGCCCTGCCTCACAGAAAAGTGAATCATCGTTCTGTTTGTGTCAGCATTTACCAAGTTGCGCTGTGTGGCTCAAAGGAGGGACACTCTTTCACCCAGCCTTCTTACGTCAAGGACGGGGACTGTTTTAATGATTTGTGGAGGCGTGGACAATGTGAAGGTGGCACAGGGAGGGTCGTAGGTTCGCCTCCTGGCCTTTCTGTGAGGCGTTTGCACGCTCTCCCCCGTGCAAGCGTGGCTTTTCTCCAGGTGCACCAGTTTACTCCCACAGGCCAAAAACAGAAAGGTTAATTGGTATCTCTAAACCGTCCCTAGGTGTGCGTGGAAGCATGAATGGTTGTTTGTCTTGCGACCTTGTCTCGGGTGTACCCCTCCGCTCACACAGTGTCTGATGAAGACTAATTTAATCATAAATTGATCACAGTTTTTATGTTTGATTTTCCTAATTTGACCTCATGAAAAAGCTTTTTAAAGGTATTGATGTTCTTCTTTGCAAAGCTGATTCTTCCTTATTCTAAATTCATGGAAACCAGCTCTGTACTGTATTTATTAGATTGTTCTTCAGAAGCTAGAGTGATGTTAATCAAGTTTAGTGGTGAAGAAAAAAGAAGATCAACTGCACAGAGAGGGGGGGGAGTCTAAAATTACAGCAGACCTTCCAGAAGATGTGACCTATACATCAAAACTGCTTCATTTTTTTCCTTTTGTTTCTTTTTAAACCATAATCAATGTTGACATTTTGGTGCTCCTTATCCAGGGTCTAGACCATTATCCTGTCCAAAGTTTGTGACAAGAACTAAATATCAGAGTTCCATTCAAGCTCAGAGCACTGAAGAAAACATCCATATATTAACTTAACCCACCTCTTCCTTTCAGGGTCATGGGGGGTCTCTGGTGCCCATATCCAGCAGTCACAAGGGGTTTACTTACTGTACGGCCCACCCCGGCCTGGCCCGAGACCAGCCCGGCCCTGCTTGTTTCGCACTGTGCGGAGAGCCGCCTTGAAGTGGGTGTGAGCTTCTTACCGGAAAAGCGTGAATTTGAATAGTGACATCATTGTGTTTTGCGACTCAAC
>JAUBOC010000043.1:10602961-10622265 GCA_032275365.1 Anablepsoides cearensis
GTCAATGACCACAGTACATCATTAATGGTGTCCACTTGGACACCCAGTCTCACCAAAATGTCAGAACCTATGTAGATTGAATGTTGGAGGTTTGGGACCACGAGGATTGGGTGAACCAGTTCTCGTTGGTTCCAGATCAGTTTCAGATTAATGACTCCTTTTGCAGTCAGAACCTGTTTGTTGTTAGGGTCTGTTGGGAAGCGAAAAGACTTTTGGATCAGTTCTAGACCTAAGTGTTTTTCAGCCAAGGTTTCATAGAAGACCTGGCTGATTGCAGATTTATCTGTCCAAAGGGACAGAACTGCATCATCAGTGTGAGATCCTTGGATCTGTAGACCTTTCACCACTTGTGGTAGGTAATGGTCTGTGGTTGCTGATTGAAAATGTGAAATCGAGTGGGCCTAACAGAAAAGAATATGAAGTGAGATTTAATACTATCCAAAAGATGGAACACAGTAGGGCTGTGCAATAAATCAATAACAATATATTGCAATAGATATGTGATCAATATCACTATAAAAACAGCAACAATTGCAATTGTTATTGCATTGCTGTACTGCACATTGCATTTTTCAGCCATATCACCAGACTTAGAACTCAGAGTAGGGCTGCACAATATTAGGAAAACCTGCGATGTGCGATAACAGTGCTTAATATTGCGATGACGATATGACTTGCAATAAATGAACAAATACATAAGTATGTATTGTTGATGTCTTTCTGCTCTGGGTTCAAAGCCCAAAAAACAACCTAAAAGAAACTAATCCTTTCCATTCCAGCCTGATTTTTTTTTAATTGACCAAATAAATGAAGGGCTCTATTTGATTGGTGAAATATTTCAAGCTACCATCTGAATGACAAAGCGCATAAATGCAAACTTTTGAGTCAACTTTTGAGTTTATGCAGTTGTTGCAACATGCATATTGCACAGGCTATTATCACAGTGACAATAAATTTTCGATATTGTGCAGCCCTAACTCAGACACAATTTGTTGCATTTGTGATGTAACCCACAGTTTGTTACCATAGTGCAGTGTTAAAACATAGATTGACTGCAGATTCTGCCCCAAGCTGCCGGCCCCATCTCACACTCCATTCTTGTCCCTTTGAAAAAAAATACACTGCACACCGTGAGATGTTTCATTATTAATAACATCATTAATATTATTTACGTACACATTATTTTCAGAGAGTCTGGGAGTTTCACGATCATGAAACTTTCTAGGAAATATCACCCGACTACAACAAATTTAAAAAAAAGGCTCACACACTTGCCTTGACTTAGATTAGGAACTCTAAATGCACGATGGCCTCTAGAGTCAAGTTCACACCTGAAATACTAAGCATCTCAATGATTTTAACTGCACATAAAATTAGATGAGTTGTGCCAGTGAACTAATATTCACTGCCCAGGGACCAAGAATCTATTTGATAGGAAGTGACATCAGGGCAGTAAAGACAAAGCACTTTCTCACTCCATAAAGCTGTCAGCAGAGAATTTCCTTTGTCATGCCATGTTATGAATGAGTTCCCTTTGGAAGTCTGAGGGTGTGTGTGTGTGTCTGTGTATGTGTGTGTGTGTGTCTTTGTGTGTTAAGAGTCAGTCAAAGGCAGAATGAAAACAGGAATGTGTGTGTTCATGCACGTTATGTGTTTGTAGCCGATCTTGATCTGACAGATTACATCCCCCACTTTCTAACATGTTCCCATGGTTTTTAGAATGCATCTGGAGTCGGCCTAAAACCGGTCAAGTCTCATGCAAATTTCTTAAACTCCATCAGTAAAAGAGGCAACCAATTTGTTGCAAAGTGACCCATGACCCTTTTCTTCCTATCCTGTGTTTAAACCAAGGCTTAAGGGTATAAGGAAAGCAGAAAAAGCGGGAAATGTTCCTGCATAACTTTTTAAAGATCACAGTTCTGTGTATGACAAACAAGCATGTAGCTTAGCATGGCTTGCTGGGTACAATTAGGTTAAACATATTGTTACAAAAAGCATAATTTCCACAAAAAAAGTATTAAAATGTATTTGATGCCCTAAAGCCACATCAGGCTGGGTTCACCCTTTATGTAGCCGCACAGTAATTTGCCTTTTCTTGTCCTATTATCTCACCCTGCTGAGAAGTAATGTCTCATCAGACATTGCCAACATTCCCTGCTGGTTTCTGCACTTGCCAAAAAACATACATACACACACAGTGGCAGCTGACCTCCCCAGAGAGCTCAATAAAAGTGCTTTTCATCAAGTCAGGAGCTGCTCTGAGATGGCTGAGATGGGGCACACCAGCAGATTTCAAATGAGCTATATGTTAAATAAAGCTTGGCGTTTTGTGTTGCAGCAACTTTTCTGTTTTATGTTTTTTCTTCCAAGATAGAATTATGTATTTGTGTGCTTTTAAGCCATAGAAGACAAAAGATCATAAAAAGATGATTCAGCAGCTGCTCAAAGAGTTCTTTTTGAATAACATTTTATTTATGTTACTGTGTCACTTTCTGCTGGCAGTGAGATGGATGATCATTCACAGCTTTAAAAAAGGTTTTTAGCTTCTGAAACCCTGACAGCAGTCTAATCAAAGCTGGCCCCACTACTTTTTCTTTCTTTCTGCAAGCATCCAAAAAGCAATGATCGCACATCTGTCTTTAAGATCTATCATTCCCTGAGCCCTCCGCATTCATTCATGTGCGTAGCAAAGTAAAGGAACAATTTAAACTGTGAAGTCCTTTCTTTCTATACTTCTGATGTTAGAGACCACACATGCTGCTGTTTTGCTAAGGAATGCACTGAAATCTAACTCAAATAAGATCAGTTGCCAATTTTTTTTTTTTTTTTTTGCAAATGTCAGAGCTGAATAATAAGATGTTAGGTGCATTCAGGACAAAAATAAAATACTCTTTTTTTATGTCAAGGTTCACAGTGAGTTCCACGGCACAGCAGCAACTATTATAAGAGCCCGAGGACTGCTGTGAAAACTTCCACATTATCTGAAATGCAAGCTTTGTTTATATAAGGATCTTTAATATATGCATTTGACAGCAAAGACAGCACACATGCATACAAGGTTGACGGCATGTATAGTTCCTGGATGCTGCTTCATACAGAAAACAGCAATTTTAGGTAATATTTTTATGTTAAACTTGCTTTATTGGTTTTTACTATTCCCCATTAGTTCCCTGCCACCTCTAAAGTGATGAAAATTAATTATCAGTTGCTCATTTATTTTCAAGTTCTTGAAAATTAATATCCATCACTTGTAAATTTTCCTAAATAAATAACATCACATAAAATGTTGCTCTTTTTCCAAAATAAAAATCTTACAGTTGGTTTCTTATCTACCTGTTCACACATATTCACACAGTGCTTCTTCTTAAAAGCATTCAGCCCCGTGTTCTTTATCACATATTCACTCAGCAGCGAGCCCATCGGGAGCAATGCAGAGTTCAGGATTTGGCCAATGGACACATGAAGGATCTGACAGGTTTGTCAGTCTTCAGACTGATAGGAGAACCATAATAAGACCCGAACCATATTGTGCACTTTAGAACCACAGCTCTCAGCTCTGTGCCTCAACCTAAACTAAATAAATTTCAATTGGAATATTATTAGAATAGAATATGATATAAACTTGACATATTTGACTAAAGCTACCCTTTTATTGCATATTTCCAGCCATAAACTCTCCTGTAACACCCATACATACAATCCAACAATTGATCTTTTCTTCAGCAGACACCACTTCTCACACTGCATTTCAATCAAGAAAGCCTCACATGTTTGTTCATTATCACATTAGCATACTGTGCCTGCACCAGTTTTCCCTGCCTTCATTTTTTTCCCTTTTTGAACTCTTAGCTCCCTTCCAATCTTTCCCTCCTCCCTTTAACACCCCAGCTGAACCTGGGTGTATAAAACTCTAATTAGCCTCTGAACTGCTTTAATTGTACACTTCCTACATGCATGCTTGCTTGTGAATATATGATTAAACTCTGCATGGGTTTATGTCAACAAACTGTGAGAAATAAAGCAAATTTGAAGATGAGCTCAGGGTTGTCTGTATACACATATGCTGTTAGAGAAGGGGGAGCTAAAATAATCACAGCCTGACATTTAACGGCAGGAGAGCTTATGTGTCGTGTACTGGAGCCCAGAAGAAGGATGGTGTTGATATTACAGCTATGCCAGGTAGCTAGTGTTATCTCGGATTAAAAAATAGCACCACAATAGCACAGAATTTAACGACAGCAAACTTTTTCTCTTTTTTTTAACTCAAACTGTGTTTACCAACAGCTACAGACGCAGCCATTAACTTACCTGGAAATTTCCAGTGTAGTCATCATCCTTGTCTCCCTCTGCACCCTCCTTTAGAGCAATAAGGGTAAACCCTCTGAAGTAGGATGGGGTAGACGCAGTCAGACTCACTAGATGGAAACAAACAAGAGGGAACAGCAGTTAAAAGAAGGAAAAGCTGCGATCCTCAGTCTGACTCACGACAACTAGAGAAATAGAAACATGTAAGCCTGTAACACTACAAAACAACACCACAGATGTTCATCATGACTGCAGCATGCAGACCACCCCTGGCTTCAACACAGAAGATATTTAGGTTCTATTTTTTATTGTGCAGTTTCATTCAATGTTGTTTACACACTTGTGGTGAAATTTGTTTTACCACATTTGAAACTATTTCCCTCTAATTGTATACATGTAAGCATACACAAGAATACAATAATAAGTTTTGCAACATAAAAATCATTTTAGCTACTTGTTCGAAAAAAGAGTGAAGTTTACACTTTTTTTTATTCCTACACCTTTATACTGTTCATCCTTCCTCAACATGCCTTATCAAAATATATATTACAGTTATTTTGTCAATAATCATGTACTGCATCTGATCTTACATAGAACACAAAGTTGAATGCTATATTTGTATAAATGATCTAAACGTGTATTTTACTATTTCAATTTATTTCTATTGTTCCACAAAATCACTCCACAGGTTAAATTAACATGATCTTATTCTGACATTTTTATTCACAAGTAATAATTTTGAAATAAAGCTTAATGATTGAAAAAAGAAAAAAAAATAGAAGTTTAACGTTTATATTGTGAAGCAGTAAAATCATAAACCCTCTGAGCACCTTCTGTGATTTGGACATTAGCCAAGAAAAATATTTTTACAATTAGTTTTTTTTTTTTAAGTGCATTTAAAAAAAACAGCAACTAAAAACACTGCCTTTCAAGCCTTTTTTATTCAACAGAAATGTGGGAATTTGTTGCTAAAATATAATAATAATAAACTTGCCTACATAAATATAACTTGAGTTAGTCACAGCGATCCTGCAGTCTAATGTATAAATTGTGCTAGAACTTATTGCAAGTTTTTTTAGCAGTTTCCAGCCACAGCAAAGTGTTGTGAAACCCACACCGACCTCTGTAAGTGCTCCCGGGCTGGTAGCTCTCCGGATCCCCCTCAACGCGGATCCGAAACTCGTTGTTGGTCTCCTTCCGGTTGCTCTGAGCCCGGAGGATCCGGCTGCAGTAGCTGTCCGCCTTCACGGCTCTGTCGGACGGCTCCTCGGTGAACGCGAACGCATCGCTCGCCGCGGAGGAGAAGAAGCAGAACAGGAGCACAAAGCGCGGGTCTACTCCTGTTGCTGACATGTTACTGGTTTCCCCGCTGCCAGTTTGATGAAAGGAGGTGTTGTCAGAGGAGGGAAAAGAACGTTTGTCTCAGCTTCCACCAAAAAAATAAAAAATAAATCAAACCCCAACTTGTCAGCTGCTGGAGTAGACTTGTGCGCCTGTTAGCAGGGCTGATCCATCCTGGTGTGAGTGAGGAGGAGGAGGAGGACTGGGATGTGCTCTGCTCCGGCTCTGCTCTGTTCTCCCTCTCTATGAACGGAGCAGAGCTGAAGAAGAGGGATATCAGGGGTCCGGGGAAGTGGCCAAGCGGGTAATGAACGAGGCTGTCTCCAGGGCCACATATATATATTAGCAAACTGACGAGGTGATTAACACTAACCAAGTGGGAAACACAGACAAGCAGGCAGCGCGTTTGAACTCCCACTGCAATCTTTGTGACTGAGTGTGTGTCATGACTTGAACCCCTGAAGGAAGACACGAACACACAGACACAAAAAGAAATCACTGAAGTATTTTTGTTGCAAAATTCTTCTGACTGGAGGCCACTTGGCTGCTGAACAGTGGCCAAGAATAGATATTTCCCAGAAGAACAAACCAAACAGGTGAGATTATTTTTTTTATGAAACGTTCACCAGCCAGAGCCCAACATGGTCCAAATGATATTGTCTTGGACCCATGATAATGTGGTGCTTAAAGTGATAGTTCAGATATTTTAAAGTGTGGTTCTATGGAAAGTTGGGTGAACATTTAAAATTGTATAGATCAAGGGTGTAAAACTCATTTTCACCGAGAGCTACATTATGGTCCTCAAAAGGCCAGTTATTAGCCTTGTTGTTTCATGTTTGCTTTGACAAAAAACGAAACGTCACGTCCTTTTATAAACAATGAAAATGTACGACAGACTAAATGTGAAATAAATAATACAAAAATACGATTAAAATAAAGGTAAGAGAGTTTTACTCATTGTTGAATTATTTTGAGTAGCCACCATCTTCAATTCTGAACTTGGATTGTCGTAATTTCTCACGCTTACAAAAGGTCATTTCATTAGGAGGGCAATTCCTGTTTAATTTAACAATTTGCAGGTAGGAAATTCCTATTTCCTAGTATAAGGGTTGCAGCAAAAGTCTGTCCATCCGTTTCTGCCACTTATCCAAGATCGGGTCGTGGGGGCAGCATTCCCCAGCCACTTGGGCCAGCTCATCCGGAGAATCCTAAGGCGTTCCCAGGCCAGCCGAGAAACATAGTCCCTCCAGCGTGTCCTGGGTCTTCCTCTGGGCCTCCTCCCAGTGGGACGTGCCCAGAACACCTCACCAGGGAGGCGTCCAGGAGGCATCCTAACCAAATGCCCGAGCCACCTGAACTGGCTCCTCTCGACGTGGAGGAGCAGCGGCTCTACTCTGAGTCCCTCCCAGATGACCGAGCTTCTCACCCTATCTCTAAGGGAGAGCCCAGACACCCTGCGAAGGAAACTCATTTTTAAGGATTCAAGGATATTTATTTGTCATTCCCTCATACACAAACATCAGATGTTAATGAAGGGTAACGAAATTGGTTGCACGGGTGTTCAGTGTAAACGATAAAGTGGAAAAAGTACATTAGTATAAAATTTAAATATTTACACAAATAGGCATCAACAGCTACAGCAGACAGTGTGCAAATGATACATTAATACAACAATAGCAGCAGGTATGGTAGTGTAGCAAGAAACAGAAAGTTTACAACAACACCCCCACCCCCTCACCCCAGTGGGGTGAATAAGGTGTGGGCAGTCTCTCATGATGCAGGTGTTTTATTTTCCTGCATCTGGATGTGTATGTCCTCTGTGCAGGTGAGTGAGGTCCCAACAATCTTCTGTGCAGCTTTAACCACAGTTGTGAGTTCGGGTCACTGTTTTGCTGTTGTTTCGGTAGTTTGAATCCGTGATCTTGTTCTTTCGGTCTTTCGAGGCTAGACTTTTTTTGGCTGTCGTTCTTTTGATTGACAGGGTAAAAAATATCTGCCATGATCAATCATGAAAAATGTTTATCCGTCACATCCCTTTTTAAATGATAATGATGACACATTCATAGAATGTGGCTATTGTCATGTTGGTTTTACAGTTCTGCCTCAGATGCAGCACCTGCAAGATTTTATTGTAGAAAATCTCATCAGTGCACATCACACAAATAGATGAGCGCGGTGCGCATGGTGCTGAAAAACAGCACATCTGTCCCACACCAGGCCGAAACTCGCACAATGTGATGCACACATACTGTCTCACTTTTGACTCAGTTACTTTATGAAAAGTAAAAAAAAGAAAAAACCTACAAGCGTTATTTAGTGTCTGCAGTTTGCAACATTAGATAATGCCTCCTTCTGTCTCTGCTTTTTTTGTAGAAGGACGAGTGAAAGGCAAAGATGCAGTCAATCACAATGCACCGCTGCCACGTTTAACAATATTATTAAATAAAAACAAAAAAGAATATGGGTTTGATTTATGCAATAAAAAGACTAATAATTAAAAAACTCATATCTCGAGTTACGCACAGTGAGTCTACATCTGCAGGCGCCAGTGGTTCTGAAGACTAAACCCGCGCTCTGCTGCAACACTGTTAGAATAACAAGCACCACTTCAGCCAAAGTTTTAAAATCAGAAAACATTTCTACAGTCAAAGTGATCAGATGTCAGCAATACTTTATTTCCAAATCCCACAAGCTGTCACTTTAGCAAGAGGAAAATCCAGTGATCAATTGGGAGTCTTTTATTTATTTTAGACTTTGTTTCGTTTTTTTTAGTTTTGTTTATTATTATTATTTTATTAGATTATTGAGATTTATTCTGGCCAGACTTCCAAGCTTATGGCTAGCTTCCTGTAATTGTAACATTTCTGGAAGAATAACCATGCAAATAAAACTGATGTCCATCCATCCATCCATACATACATACATACATCCATACATACATCCATTATCTTCTGCTTGTTATGGAGTCAGGTCATGGGTCAGCAGCTTGAACAAGGAGGGACACACATGCCTGGAAAACCTCTTTAGAGAGGTGCCCAGTGGGTAACACTACTGGATACCCAAACCACCTCCTCTGGCTCCTCTTGATTTGGAGGTGCAGTGGCTCCACTCTGCGTCTCTCCCACATAACTGAACTTCTATCTGCCATCCTATGGAGAAAACTCATTTTGACCCCTGTAATTTGTGTTTTTCTGTTCTTTGTTACATATAAAACAATGGATTAACTGCCACAACTTTTTTTTTGATTGAAGTTGTTTCAAAACAATAAAAATCCACTTTTGTTTTGCCTGCAATGAACAAAATGTTAGGTCATAAATCTAGTCAGAAAAAAATGTTTCTCTAAACTAAGATAGTTTAAAGAGATAATGAGTAAGATAAGTGTTCATTATCTTCCTCAAAACCCTACTTCAAAATATCTGAACTAAACTGCAACCATACATTTTATTATTATGCACTCTTCATAGCAATAAATTGCTTTTTATACTGATTTAATTTTATAAAAATTACATGTTGAATCAGGTATTAGACCTGTAGACTTCTTCCCTGCTGTCGCCTCAAGAATACCTAGGTTCAAATCTCAGCATGATGTTAGTTCTGTCTGTTAAGGTTATTTAGTGATTAAGCTGACCTTAGCAGTGAGTGTGAGCACTGTGTGTCTCTGTGTTTACTCCCTTTAAAGTGTAGTCAGCACACAATACACACAAAAGGAAACTGAGAGGTATGAAATGAAGTATAATAATGTTGTTGTTTTTTGCATATATCAGTGTGATTAGTGAATAATTGTAAATTATTTTTGACAAAATGAGCAATTACATAAAATGAAAATGGTGTTTCACTAATATTCAGTCAACAATATTCATCAGGTGTTTGCTAGTTAATTTAGAATCTGTTTTAGTCAGTTTTTTTTTTTTGCTTCACATTGCAGTTTCTAATCACTTGAGATGTCAACGACAACATTTAGATAATTTGTGCAGACATCCACGCCTTCCAAAAAATGCAGCCTCCTGCTTTTAGATTTCCTGACCTTTACTCAACAGCCATCAGCAAGTTGACTTATTTGCATTTAAGTAACTGAATTTGATAATCGCTAAAAAGCATTGCCATTAATTTTGATATTGCCACCCGTGGTGCTTTGACAATGTGACCTTTGAGGCTGATTTTCTTCAGTAATACTAAAACGCTTCATACTGTGGAGACAAAAAATATGGAAGAGTGAAAATTGTTAAAGCTGTAGAATGAACTAGGAAATATTAATGTTTTATTTTCTTTATGATTTGAAATAATCTTTTAAAGCCCACAATTTTTCATCAGTAAGAAAAACAACTGCTGAAACATGGCTGTTCTTCAGTATCATCTCAGGGCATTGCCATGGCAAACAACACACTCACTCACAAGACTGTTTATTTATTTATTTTTCTCAGAAGTAGCTCAAATGGTAAAGTGCTTTTTTGCCCACTAATTGCATGACTTGTTTGCTCACGGTTCCTTCCACACATTGAAGAGATCTTGAGTTGCTTTCATTTTTCACTGCACAGCTTTTTGCAGGTATGCAACAAGCACACTCTGCTGCTTTTTGAGTATTTCTGAATGGGTGAATGAGAAACTCAGTGTTTATGTTTTTTAAAAGCTGTAGTTCAAAACCAGTATGCACTGTTAACCATCTACTGAGGCACAAAAAGCACTGCCAAAGCTTGACACGTCAACGGCTTTTATAGAAATACAAAGCTAGAAAATGCCTACAGTGTGTTATAATAATCAGAGGTGTATAGTAGCAAAGTACATTTATTTTGTTACAGTTTAGTCATTTTTGAGGATAGTTTACCAATTATAATTTTAATCATAACTTTTGATTTACGTTGTTACATTCAAAACCAAAAAAATATACGTATATACTTTTACTCCTTTACTTTGAAATTTAACACATCACATGCTACAAATTTAAATATGACTACAACTTATAATGAAAAGAGTTGTTTAAACGCTAAAAATTTAAGTGTTGAATTTATTTAACCAAGTTATGTCAAGCGGCTCCACTAAACTGAGTTGGGTAAGTGTAAAGAAATCTACTCAACTCAAGTTAGTGGAATCAGTTGACATAACTTGGTTAAGGAAAATTAACTTATCATTTTTAAGTAAAAGTACTTTTAATTTTACTTTCCAGATTATTGTGAGCAGTTTTATGACTTCTACTTAAATACTTTTCTTATCAGTGTAATTCATTTTTACCAAAATCCGTTTGTGTTAAGGTATTTATTTTTTCAATTAGTTTATGCAACATAATGTTGTGCTTTGTCTCTTATTAGTGTGTGCATAAAACTGTTTACCATTAGACCCTTTAAATCAAGTATTTTTAAGGTATTTGTATAACTCAGCAACACATTATCTCTACTAAATGTTACCATAAAAAGCACTTTTTGTTTTCACCCCCCCCCCCCCCCCCCTCTTAATGATGTTTTAATCCAGGCTTTTCATTTTATTTAAACGGATGTTTTAATGGCTTATTTCAACGACTAATATACCAAATCCCATCTCATAAAGCCAAACTCTGTGGCCCTGTGACAGAGGCGTAGTGAATTGAAAATGGTTTAAAAAAGGTGGATGTCACCCGTCCTGCACCATATGGTCCACATTTGCAAACACTGAAATTCACAGCTCTGTGGAAAACAAAGCAGGTAATTGTTTGGCCCAAACCCTAGAAAACCAGCCTATAGGAAGGTAATTACTTTTTAATGCATTCTGTGGCTTGCTTTATTTTGACCTTCTGTTCCTCATTAACAGCCTGACTTGTGAAGTGTTCTGTCTTGTTTGCTTACTCTTTCTCTCTCGTCACCATCATCATCATCACCCCCGACTCTCTTTCCTTTTTACCCCTTTTGTACCCTTTCTTTTCTTTCAGTGGCACGTATAAGTGTTGACAGGTGTTTGATAGAGAGAAGTTCCTCAAACACTGCAACAAAAATATGACAGGAATCACAGCGGCAACACAACACTGGGTGGTAAACTGTAAAGTGTAGATGTAATCTCTGTGTTTCTTTTGCGTCTTTTTCTTCCTCGGGAGGTATGGCTGGGCTTTATCTTTTATGACATTTTCCTGCAACACCCCCAGAGTTTATTTTAGTCCTTAGAGAGGTCAGCAGGCTTGTAATGGAAATGCAACACCTTCTGATGGGCACTGACAAATGAAGAGTGGCTATGCTCTGTGCATCTACCGCTGGGCTGATGGATGGATGATGGGAGAGGAAAGAAGCAGAGTGGAGATGGCAGAATGCTGTACCAGCAGGTGTCATGACAGTATTTTGTCTTTCTGTCCCGCTGAGCTGAATCTCTTTATGCACCTTCAGTGCCCGGGGTTATTCCCCCACTGCCTTTTACAAAAGACGAAGGATATCAGAGCAAGTTTTTGCACATGTTTTTGTTGTTTATTTTTTCATTATATTGCATTTTTGATGTGCAAAAAATGAACACACTAGATAAAAAAATGAAAAACAAAACTATGCAATGTTAGAAAAAGTGTTAAAAATGCATAGACCAAAAACATGATTGTATTTCACCGTGTGTAGTATTTCCATAAGCACATCAAATAAAAAAATGCAACAAAATAAATGGAAAAAACAAAAATCAAACTTTTTATAAAACATTATACAATATTTTATAGAAATGTTTTAGAAAACACAATGTGTTTATGCAGTTTTTTGAAACTGCATTTTGCACTTCCATCACGAAAACCTATGAACAACCTTCTGCATTGTTCATCAAAACACTTTTCGAAAACTTTTATATTTGTGTTTTAGAAATCCGACATCTTCATTTTAAAATAAATTTATTCTCTCCACCCACCCGCAGTACATCTGTTTATTACCCATTCGTTTTCTCAAACTGAATTTATTCTTCAAAGCACGTTTTAACGCTTTGAAAATTTTGTGCTTACAAGCCTATGCTTGTAAAAGTGCTTTACTTGGGTTTTATTTTCTAAAAGAACATTCAAGTGTTCAGAAAAGAATAACACATTCAATCATCAAGGGCAACATCTCATCATTATCCTGTAAAATTCCCCTGCTCTGGCCTTTGAAAAAATCCCCAGGGCTCTGTTTTCAGAGAGGAATAGAGGTCAAGAGGGAAAATCAAATTGGGCTCTCATTTGATCGTGGTGGAGCAGGATAGTCTGCTCATTAAATCACTAAGCCCCCTGCTGCTGAGTCATTAAGGCCATATTTACCATGCAACCCAACTATAACTGGATTTACCATGTTGTTCACTTAAAGGAGAAACAGAAGTTGTTTGGAAAAAAATAAAAGAAGAAACCTTCATGTCTCCTTTCACAAAAACCCAAACCTTGAATGTTGTTGGAATAATGTAATTTTTACACATTTTTGATATAAATTGTTGGACTGATTGGCTCAGATACATCTCTAACAATGATTTCTAAAAAAATGTCTTGATCTTTATTCATAACAAGCTTTAATGTCACCTGGCACAGTTCAGAAACCTTATTACAGCGATAGAGAAAATCTTTATTTCCTTCTTGGGTTTGTGCATGCATCGCCCCGTCTACAGCTTTGAAGGTAATGCATTTTGATGTCCATTTAAAAGCCTGAGTGTAACATGTGCTGTTGGGAGGCCAGAAAAGCGTACAGGGGCTATCACAAATGATTACAGTCAGCTAGAAGGTGACGGGGACCGCCAGGTGCTGTGCTCTGCAGAGCCATTACTTACTGAATCCTGTCTTTAGCTTTAAGGAGACCTGGGCCATATCTAAATGCCTTTGAAGAAATCACATACCCTGTCAGAAAGTATTACGCTTCTGTCACTGATACTAGACTGTGTTGGTTCAAGTTTGGTAGTTCAAAAGAAGCAAAATACAACGCTGAGGTGATAAGAACTGGCTCAGTGAGTCTATTCCACAAATGTGTTTTGTCCATTATTACATGGAAATGCACTTTAGCAGGTTGAAAAAAGTACAGTGTGACAAGTTATATTCAGTCCCAGGCCACAAAAACAGATTTTATTTTACAGCTATGCACCATTCCCCTTGGACCTACACATAGTTTTTAAGTAAACACGTATTGAATTTGAGAAATAGTCTTGCATCGTACTTGCCTGACAAATAAATAGTAGCTTGACAAAAAGGCAACATAAAAATAAATCTGTGTAAAAAGGAAAGAAAACCTACGTTTTAAAATAACGTGGAATAGTAAGTTGCAGTAATCATCCTAAATGCCGTCCACTCAGTAACTTCTGTTTTATCAATTACACAGCTTCAGACATAATTCAATTTTCTTCCTCTTTCATAAGATACTAAAAGTGAACTATACAAAAAACTCACAAACAGATAAAAATCAAATGAGCAAAGAGACCTGCAGCAGAGGTTCCTGCTTCCACTTGAGTTAAAATGTCTCCAGCAGAGGTTCAGAGTTAAGACAGTCTGACATCTTTAATAGTCCTCAGAGAAACTGAGACAGTATCTAAAGAGAGGACCAAACACCAAAGGCTTGATTTACTTTTAATCTTTATTGTTTCTAATGAAAAGAAAATGTATGCTACCTCCTTGAGGTAATCCTTTTTTTAATCTGTGTATGTTGTTGCTTTGAGTGCTTTTATGTAATTAAAACCTCTGAACTTTTGAAAAAGAAAAAAAAAAAGCCAGTATCAATGTTTTTTTAGGTAATTCTTCACAGACATGGAAATTATTGCTCTCATAACCTCAGAGAAATGGGACATAAAGTTGTTTGCTTTGTTTCTTTTTATCCAGTGCTGCAGACTGTGACGTGCCACAGCCACAGCTGTCAGACTGAGATGTTAAAACTCAATCAAAGATATGAAAGCACGAGGATGGATGTCTTCTGTTTGCAGTGAAAACACTGTTGAACAAATTGTTGACTTGAAGGATATGAAAGAAAAATCAAAGACGTAATGCTAGTTTATCATGAAATCAAATAGATAGAGAGATGTCTTGTGAGGATGTTGTTGACATATAATCAGAAAGCACTGCTGTGTCAGAGAAGTTTTTTTTTTTTTGATGAAATGCCAGCAGGAAGTGCTTATTTACTGGCACTTTAGTCCAAGATAAAAGCTATGTGTGGACACCCACCCAAAGGAGACAATTTCAAGCGACATTTCTTTTTTGCATTTGTTTAAAGTTTGCTTGGACTCATTCTGAAACTAATAGCAGAGGTTGTGGCATTGTCTCTTTCAGAACTGAGAATGTTTGGTATTTAGAAGTGGAACTAGGCCTTACTGTGAGCTTTTAAGGCTGGAAGTGGTTTATGATATTTTGGTTGTGTGACAAGTTCTTTTATTTCTTTTGTTTTGTTTTGTTTTGTTACCTTAGTTCTTGCCAATCCACCAACACTTACAAAGAAGTTAAATCAACTCAACATGTAGAAAATTATGTTTTTACTTATAAAAAAGTATTAATCAGACATGTTAAAATGAACATGTGTTCTGCACATGCTTTTTGTGTACTGGAGCAAAGAACACATGAACCTAATTTGTGTAAAATGACAATTTACGTATATGTAAAAACATACTAAATTAGCATGTGTCTCACTTATGTCTCCTATGTGTTCTTGTTTTAAATTATGCAATCACATTTGGAAAAGTCTTGTTTTTTTATTTAAAGGAGAAAAAAAATTTGTAAATTTCTCTTACCAGCAATTTGGGACACATTGTTTCCATGTAAACTTGAAAGTGTAGACACCCTTCTGTGTGGTCTGGTTTAAATGTCACATTAACATCTTTGCTGACAGTGCATGGGATGCGCTTTTACGCTAATTAAAACCATAAGACTCAATATTTTTGTTTGATAATGTGTCAGTGGTTTACTTCAATCCAATATCTATCATTTTTTTATAAAGCGCAGGTAGAAGTTGCTTTGTTTATCATACTTTTTACTAGTTTGTTCAAAAAAGCCAGTGACCTTTCCTGAATCTCAACTGTCCACTTGTGTCTGACCTTTGACTAGAAAACTGCAAGCGATAGGCGAGGACACTCGTGTTCTTTCTTCTCAAATGTCATGCCCAAAAGCCTTGCGGTTCTGTATCTCTAAACACGTTCTATATGTTAGCACAAAAGATACAGACCAATAAAAACTGTAGAAGCAGGTGTTAAACAACAAGCATTATAATAGAAAAATATTTGTATAAAAACTGAACAAGATAAAGAAATTTAAAATATATATATTTTATAGGATGCAATTTTAGTCATTTAAAAGGAGAGATGCCCACAGGCTACTTTAGTCAGTCAGCTCCTCTGCACTGCTGGTTCACATTCAATTTGCCTCAAACGTGACCTGCCATCTATCAAACATCTTATTTTCGTGCCAAATTTTAGCTAAAAATTTTATTTCAATAATGTCTATGAAGTTGAGTCATCTCTTAGAAAAATCAATGTAAAAATGTTTTTATGGTAAACTACAGAATAAATATTTAAATGTTTAAAACCTAGGTGACATAATTGGCAAGTAAAAATAAAATGTTCCTTATGTAGTGAATAGAAATCCATCAAAAACTTTAGTTCACTTAAATTTACAATGCATTTTTATTTTACAGGAATATTGCATGTAGTAATAGTCTAAAGTGCAGTGCAAAAATTACTACATAGGATTTTAAAGGACCAATTTTATGTATTTCTCAGGCATATAGTTCAATTCTATATTGTAATAAAGTAACTATGTCACCTTCTGTTATGAAAATGCTGTTTAAATAAAAAATAAACTTGACTTCTTGGCTTGAATTCAAAAGTTAGAAATGCTAACCGTAGATCACAGATCGACCAAACAACTGAACAAAGAACATGAGTTGTTTTTCAGCTTATCTGTGCAGACGACAACTGTGTTTGCATCCTTCTGATTGTTGGAATTGCATCGTCTTTTAGTGATAACCTTTTTATTAGTCTACTGTTAAATTCCCTGTATTTGTTTGCTAGTTGTTGCTGCCGATAGCCTGCAGGAGTCTCGGGGAGGCGTGCACAGTTCAGAGGAGGAGTTATATCTAAAAGTTGGTTCTCTGGCCAACTGTCTGTTTTTGACTGCCTCATGAACAGATTTCTCCAACATGCATGAATCAGTAAAAACAATACTCTGTGTATGATGAGGAGATAATGTTATATGATATAAAGCTCAAAAAACTTGATTTTACATGCTTTTGCCCCTTTAAAAAAAACCTTTTCCAAAAAGACAATTATTGTGTGAACAAAAATCCATGATATACACTTCCAGGACCGACTGCATCAAAACAAAAGTACTACACAAAACTACACAAAACTAAATAGTTAAAAAGTTATTATCTATCATTGATTACCCAGCAAAAATGGGTCGACTTAATTTTAACACCCCCAGTAAGTGAGTCAAAACTTGTATAAAGCCTCAGTGTTTTTTTCAACCTGAAGGAGCTCAAGGAGCAAAAACAGAAACATTTACAAAAAGAGAGCTGTGGAAAATAGAGGTAAAAACTCTTCCATGTCCTCATTCATTTATTAAATGCTAATTTTCAGTATGTTCTTATGTTTCGTCTTATCTGTTTGCTTTTTCTAAACGCAAAGTTAACGTCCAGTCATCAGTTTCATCCATTTTAACCACAGGAAGTATGCTTGACAGTGCTTACTATACTCAGAAAAGAATAGATTGTCTTTTGGAAAACCTGCAATTTCTCTAAATAGTTGTTTTCAAATCAGCCTTAAATAATTTTTGCTTTAAAAACATGTTTCCAGCACTTTGAACCATTTTCATAAAACTAGCGAGAATGTGGGCTTATCTTTTAATTCAATAAAAGAAATGAAGCAGTTCCATCTGATGTTTTTTCCTCTTCATTTCTAACCCAACTATACAGTTTATATAGAAGTGTAATCCCTTGTCCTCGATGTCACACCGTTCTTCATTTTATCCCCATGTAGCAGACATTAACTTTATCTCACAATCAAACATTTTTCACTCACTGCACCCACACTGGCCAATTTCTAATATAAACTGCCATAAAAATGAAAGCTACAGGGCTGCGAGTGCTTTCCACTCTAAGACGAGCACATATCCATCCATCAACTCGCACCACCCTTCCCCTCACATGCTCGCAGACAGCCTTTCACACCAGCCTCCAGGCAATAAACAGATGTATTTCACTCTAACTTGTAGCTTCTATTATCCATGGGAATTGCTCTTCATCTTAGAGATCATCACTGCATCAGGGTATTATCTCGCTCTGTCTCTGCATCACACCATCCACAACCTCAAATCCCTGTACTTTTACATAAAACTTGTTTTCTTACCCCTCTGTTTCCCTGATATAATCTGTGCTTTAGGTGTTACTCATTTCTGACTGGGATGTTGGGGTTGCTTTAATAGATTGTGGACAGAAAAAGTACATGTGTGTTTCTGAGGCAAGTGAATACACGATGATGCCACTGATAATTCAGTTGGGTAATAAACCACAATGAGTGTCATAATAAAACACAGCAAACTATAGAATTGGAACTGCAAACTAAGATCCTTTGGAGACAGAAGAGTTTAATTGCAGCACAAACTGAGAAACCATAAAAAGTGCTATTTTATAGAGAAAGCTAAAGCCATGCTGCAGTTATTGCAGTAAATCCAATATTTTATTCATATTAACACGAGGTACTAAAACTGAGGCATGTTTTAGGTCCAACCACATTAACTGCCTGCAAGGTCTGGAATTTATCATCAGAGGAAGCGAATGATGTTCAATTTGGTGTGACAGAGTGAGAAAAATAAATTGGAAAAAAAAAATTCTTTTTACGTGTCAGAAGATGGTCTGGGTGAGTTTATATGTCATTTTGAGCTGATCCAAAAAAAAATATTTGTGAGAGAAATATTTTTGAAAAGGCAGCTGATGAATTGATTTATGTGTTAAAAAAAATAACTGGCCTTTTTTTCAGCGGTTGACTATCAAAGGAAAATATTCACTAAAATGTTAGCTATGGCAGAATGTAGAAAAGTGGTCTAGCTGGCTTTGAGAGTTAGTTTAACCCTTAACAGTTGCCCTGAAATTCCTTAAAAGCCTTTTGACATTTTATTTAATTTTATGTGTCATGCCAAGAACAGGTGGGTGAAGTGTCTTGCCGCAGAACACAATGACTGAGATGGCTGGAATGGGGGATTGAACCATCAACCCTCCGGTTACATGACGGCTCCTCTAACCACTCCGCCACAGCTGCAGAAACTGCACCATTTTTGCCACCGGTGAATACAAGGGGTAAAAAAACATAACAGTGATGAAAGTTCACTTGGCTGGAGATCGCTTCATGTTATGAGCTGCTTTATCTAACTATAAATTAGTAAATAAAAATGCAAAGAAAGTGTGAGTTGTCCACATATGTTGAACTCTGTCAAGCTGTGGCTCTAAATCACTGTACTGTATAAAATAAACTAGGATTTCCAGCATATCAAAATGCTGCAGACTGGCACTGATCTAAATGGAGATGCTTATTGCTTCTCTGATTCTCAATAGCTCTTTTTTATATTGTAGAGCCAGGCCTCGGCCAAAGTTGAGATCCACTTTGCTCCAGAGTAGCTTCCTACACCCGAAGACTAATGATGAGCTCTTGATCTTACCCTGACTTTGACTGCAGCGAACACAAAAAAAAAGGGGGGGAGATAATTTCAAGCAGAGCTGGTCACAGAAAGAGACTTCCAGATGGCTTTTCAA
>JAUBOC010000043.1:10651412-10682821 GCA_032275365.1 Anablepsoides cearensis
ATGTTTCTCTTATATTTATTTACTTTCAGATGAGCGGATAGACATCGGGTGTGTGGCTTTTTCTAATGATATTTCCTTTTTTCTCTTTTCTTTCTTTTCTCTTTCCTCTCTCTCTTATAAAAAAATCACTAATGAGGAAGAAATTAAGAAACTATTATTCTAATACAAAGTTCTTATTTTTCTACTGAAGTGAAAAGAAAAAAAAAAAAGAAAGTCCAGTTGTTTTTGTTTTTAACTCTTTTTTGATTAAAATAAAGGTCATTTACTGTGTTTAACTCAAATAAAGGATGTTTTTATGCAAAGGATTTAATAAGATGCAAAAATTGTTTCACAAAATGAAGAATTTGGCTTTTGCCCCAATAAGGGGGCTCTTCTGCAGCAAGAACAACAGGAATAATTATACTGACCAAATATAATCAGTCAACAAGCTTTTTATATGACCAAAAGAGTCTAAAATAACTTTTTTTTTTACTGCTAATTGGCTGATCTAGTTGAGAAGTAAAGGGTTTTTGTTTGTGGGTTTATAACATGACTTACATCATAACCACTGTTTCGAATGCCTCTTCTGGGTCGCTCTCTCATTACAAGCAGGTCCATCTCTGTTCCTCCAGGGCTTGGGCTGCTCAGGCTTTGTCTGCTGCAATAGGCCATCTGCCCTGCCTGGGACTGCCTGCCAATTAGAGTAAAAAGGAGTGGATTCAATGGGAGTCAAACCTGCAGTACAGCAGTTATTGAATCAAAGTGTTTAAATTACTCTTTCAACTTTCATGCACCTGCAGGGAAAGATAGGGAGGAAATGTCTCCTACAATAAATCGTATTGGTCTCCGTGCACCAGGCCTGATGTACAAGGTAAGGAAAAGAATTGCAGTCCCTTAGGAAAGGCTACAGGAAGCTGTGGCACAGATGAAACACGTCTTGTATTGTGCGAAAACATGAACAGGAAAAAAGCTGCACACCAACAAACTAATCATCTGAACGATTTCAGATAAAACCTTTTTTAGCAGCATCTGCTGGTGAAGATTCTCAGTCATCCAGGTGATGATCAGTAAAAAAACGAGGCTGAAAAACAAAACATCTGGGCTTCCATTTTGAAACTGAAGACGGTTCGCTTTCCATTCAGGAAGTTCCATCTTCTTGGACAGGAAGCAGAACGTCTTTAGTTTTTTACTTCAGTTGTTTTGTTTGTATTTTAGGATTACCATCATATTACAGAACAAATAGCACACAGAATCACAGACAACACACACAATAATTGTTTTGTTAAGCAAAATCTTATTATACTGCATTAATATTTCATAATGGCAATCATTTTTTAAAAAAACAAAAGTTGAACACAGTATGTATTGAGGTATGGTCGATAAAGAATAATTATTGAAAAGTTTTAAGGCAGGGCTATTCAACTGTTGGCCCGCAGGCCACAGCCGGTCCGCCAATTGGTTAATTCATTTTATAAGCCCAAACCCTGGTTTTCTTCTTTAATTACTCTCAGTTGTTTTAGTTAAACATAGACATGTTTGGTAAAAGCATAAAAGTGAAAATAAAATTGGTTTAAAAATTTGGCAAGTCAGAAATGTCAAAATTATATTTGTGTTAAATATAAGGCATAATGTGATATTTTTGTTTTTGATATTGTTTAATTATCACTACTTTCATAGGGTTCTGTATGTTGTACTCATGATTAAATGCAGCAAAATAAACTATTTCAGAGGTAACTGATCTTTGTAATACTTGGTTTATTTACATAAGGATTATTTGCTGGATGTTCGGCCCCTGAGCTGTTGGCCTGCAGTAAATGTGGCCCCCGGAGAAATTTAGTTGAATAGCCCTGTTTTAAGGTGTGTTTGGATAGTTTAAAGTTTTCCACTAAAAGGAAGATCTGAGTATTTTTGTAAATGTTTTAGTTCGGCATTGCTTTTTAACAATTTACCAAATATTTCTAGAAATACACATATACAGGAGTTTTTCTTTTCCTGTAAAGAGATGAGTTTGGACTGAAAGGTTTAACTGAATCATTTCCAGATGGGTGAAGTTTGAACACTTTTCAAAAGCACTGGAAAATAATTAGGTTAATCAATCAGACATTTTAAAAGACTTGAACAAAATCTGGAAACATTACATTTTCTGTATGAGTTTGTGCTTAGATGCATCTGTTAAGAACAGAACAAATGTGAACGGCCCAGCACCCTGCCAATCCTCTTATCTCTATAATAGAAACTCTGGACCAGAGCTACACAAATCAAATATTCTCAAACTGCCCTCTAAGATAGCGTAACACCAACCTCAGAAAAAAAGGAGTGTCGTGTATCTACAATATAAGCTGATTTGGGA
This sequence comes from Anablepsoides cearensis, assembly GCA_032275365.1. Lineage (NCBI taxonomy): Eukaryota > Metazoa > Chordata > Actinopteri > Cyprinodontiformes > Rivulidae > Anablepsoides > Anablepsoides cearensis. The sequence goes on from JAUBOC010000043.1 coordinate 10,653,742, forward strand.
GTGCAGGGTTTTAGGCAGGGATGAGTAACCGGCCATGGTTTAAAACCCATCAACCAATTCAAAGTCTGTGTCACCTGCAGCCCTCTAGGGCTGATTAACTGTGGGTAGCTTTGCTTTGCTTTTCTGTTTACATTTAGTCAAGGTTCCACTTGCTTTTTTCCACTCGCCCCTCACCTCCTTTGAGACTTGACATAAGTGAAACCTCGCTCATCATCAGGCTCCAGAGGTCTGCCATGCTCACCGGCTTCCCTCTCATAGCCGTTCCGCTGTTTCTGCGACAGGGCCTGACCTCCGCTGCTGCTGCCGTTGGTGAACTGGAAATCATAATAGCCCTTCTTCTTTGCCTTCAGCCTCAGCTTATTTCTATAGTGCTCAATGTCCGATTTCTGCTTTAAGGCCAAGTTAACCTGCAGAGATAACAGAAGAACAAATGAAACAGAATAGAGGAAAAAACAAAACAACAACAAACTGCTTCCTGTAGAATGATTTAGAATATATAATGATGAACGATTGGCTATTTAAAAAAAATACTCCAATTATTACATCCAGGATAAAATATTCCATTAAAATCTGTGTTAAATGTATGCAGTATAAACACATTTACAGTAAATCCTGATATGATTCGTGTTACAGTGAAACCATTACATCTGGATGTCATGATGTTGGGCTTTTCTGTTAGTTTTTTTTAAAATTTGACTTATTGCAGATAATTTTTCTTAGGTAAGTATATGTTTTTATTGTTGTATTTCTGCAAGACCAACAGAAAAAGGGATAACAGGAAGTCAGTGAAAGTAATTTCTATGCTTTAGTTTTTTTTTTTGTTTTTTTTTCCCAATAGCATCTGAAACTCTCTAATGGGTTAAGCTGGTGTTTATAAAACTTGCACATGAATATGCTTTTATAAAGGTTAAGATAACAAATCTCTTTTTATCCCTCAATGTTCCTGAATTAACTTCACTTGAAACCAGAGAGAAAAGCAATAAATGACAAAACAAACCAAAAAAAAAACACAAAAACAGAAACTGCTGACTCCAGCAGAAAGCAGTATTTTCTGATAGAACCATGCTGTTCCGAGTCAGGTACAAAATTGGAAATACTATCACAATCTTTAACGCACTTTTCAACACAAGCACAGTCTTTATCTGTTGAATTCTTTTTTATCTACACTACGTGGGTGTGTGTGTGTGTGTGTGTGTGTATGTGTGTGTGTGTGTGTGTGTGCTTCACCTCGCCATTGACCATGACAGAGTCCTGGCTGCGCTCAGAAGATGCAGGTTGTGAGCAGTTATTCTGAACAGTCATGGGCTTTATGGAAATAAGCTGCAGGGAGCCGGACGAGGAGTCATATGGATCTGAAGAGCAGAGCAGTTCACAAGTAAGACAGCAATTATCTATAATTGTTGCATTATTTATCAAAGAAGTAAACAATAACTCTCTCTCTGTTTGACTCCCCACACCACAACCCCCCCCCCCCCCTTGTGAATTGAATCAAATACTGCCGTCTGTCTCTGTAAATGAAGTGGTGAAAAGAGTCAATAGATCACAAAGACAGCTTTTAGCTTCCAAGGTTCAGGAAACACATCTGTGTGATAAATGGAAGAAACTGACGCTGCACTTTTTATTGTTTGTCCAACAACAAACACACTGAATTCCTTTTTGGTTTCCCCCTAACTCAGCTGATGAATTATTTAGCTCCACTGAAATCATATTCCAGCTAGCGCGGGTCCAATTGACAAGCAGAGCCTCTAAATGAAATTAATTTGAACGCACACTCACACCCACCGAGTGCAGCGTGTTTATCTTCTGACAGCAGAAATGGAACAAGACATCGCTCAGATTTAGAAGGTCTTTTTATGGAGCTTAAAGAGGCACAAGTTGTGAGACGTCTCATCGTCCGTTGTTGCACTTTTTCAGTTGGGCGTAAGAGTGCGGCTGTGACTGTGCCACTGTTTCACAGCATCTGAGAGTCTACTATCCAATTTTATCTCAGCAGAGAGTCTGTCTCATGAATATTCATCTGGTCTGCTAACTGCCGAGAGGGATACCTTAAAAACGCTGCAGTGCCGGTGCGTTTCTTCTAAAGCACCTGCTAGCTGGGAAAATGAACAGTAGGGATGTTTTTTTTTTTCATACTACAATCAAAAAATAAAGCATTCTATCTGATTTTATGACACACTTGACCTCGCATGCAAAGCAGCAGTAGTGTAAGTGATTTGTTTTTGCATCTTGGTGCGACTCTCACCGTCCCTCTTGCGGGTCTCCTCCTTTGTCAGTTTCTGCTGCGCTGTGACTTTCGACACCGAGAGGCCTCTGCCGGATTGAAGCTTCTCTGATTCGTTGCTGATGACGGAACCATCCTCGCTTGGCAATTTGCTGCGAGTAACCATAGCAACAGGAAAGGCGGTGAGCTCTCAGGATGCTGGGCTCACAGCCAGGTTATGTCATCCCTCCTTTTCACAACCTCACCTTTTTCTCTCATTCTCTCAAGCTTGTGTCCAGCAAGCATTATGTGTTTTGCACAGTGAACTACTTTTTTTTATATAGTTTAATTCAAAGCCATCGTTATTATCGCTGCTCATTCAGAAAATACTAACTCGGTTATCTCAGACCTGCGTGGTCCAGTTGTGTTCTATGAATGGCTTTGTTGTAGTACTATAACAAATGCAGGAAAACTCAAATTGCAAAATAAAATAAAAAACTGTTGATTTTAATGAATTTACAGAATTAGGAGTTTAAGATTTCTGTTAATTCACTGTCTTCTCAGATAATATTTTAATATGTTTTGGAGGAGTATCTGCCTGAGCATTTATATGTTCCGGTGTCTTTCCTGTACACTGTTGTCCAAATATCATATATCACTTTAGTCAAACTTTCTTGTAAAAAATGCTTCTGAGCAACAATTCCCCTGCTTTTTGAAGGTTCTTTTAAGTTGTGTTTTATCTCACCTCATTCATTGTACCTGATTATTTTATTTAAACTCCACATAACACAGATATGACTCCTATTAATATAAAAAAGCTTCTAAAACTTAAGTAATAAACCTGTGTTGTATCTATGCAGGATATGCAACATATTGAAGAACCCATTTTAATATGGTATCTTTATGTATTTAATAAGCAGCAGTCACATCTTTCTAGTTATAGTTGCAAAATTTTAAGAACTGGACAATGAGTCCAAGATAAATGTGCTAATTTGCAATAAAAAGGGGCTCTTTGATCAGGATGTGAAACATGTTCTTAAACACTCTGATGAAACATGAAAAATGAAGGACAGCTGAAAAGTGGCATGCCACATTATCAAATAATCAAGTATCATTAAATAATTACCATAAAAAATAGATTATCAAGACTGAGGGGGGTGGATATTGCTTCATCTTTCTAAAATCTGTTTGCAATATTCATTGTTAAAAGTCTTTTTACAAAATAAAAAGTGTCATCGAAATCACAGTATAGAGTGGTGAACTGTGGGAGTTTTAGTACCTTTTATGCTTTTCTGCAGTCAGGCTTTTTTTGTTGACGGTTCCATCTTGTTGCAGAGCCTTTTCGAGCGACAGTGATGTGTCCCGAATTTGTAGGGACATCACTAAAGTGTCCTGACTGACAGGCAGCGTCTCCTCCTCGCCTCCCTGTTGTCCCAGGTGCTGCTTGGCATAGTCAAACCCCTGCACGGGCTAACAGACGAGGCGAGGAAAGAGACAAAAAGGGATTGTTTAAAACAAATTTCTTATTTTGTAGATGGGGGAAAAAAGCAACTAAGTATGAGGAGAAACAAAGCTGCACGTCAAGCAGCATTCTCACAAAACAGGCGTTAAAATACAGCGGGGAAAATTGTATCTTTTGATGTCCGGGGGATTTAAAAAGCAGAACAGGGATTACTGCACTGCTGTGCCTTTAAATAGATGAGAACAGATTTAGCTATATATATATTTTTTACATTCTTCCAAATTCTTCTCACATAAATGCCTCACAGTGGTTGTCAACGAGATGAGATATGCAGACTATTGCTGGAACGCTGTAATGAAGTTAAACTGACGATAAGAGGGAGGAGAAAGACAACTCTCGCACTAGATGTCGACTTGCTTATCAAGAAAAGAGCACAGAAACTCACACACACATACAATTTTATAAGCTGAAAAATTTAGGGAGCTGTCATCACACCATCATAAATTTTCGACACACACCGCCACCCCTAAGCAAGCCCCGCCAAAGTGCAAAATCAATGTATTACCCTCCCCTGGACGTTTATCTTCCACACCCCACACTGGAAGATTTGCAGAGATTAAAGAGTTTTACTGAAAGTTGCTGCTCTTTAAAGAGGTAGCACTAACAAGCACATATGATGAAAGGGGTTGGCTTGCAGAGAGGTTTCTGAGACGGTGTTATTTAAAATTTTAGGAGAGCACTCCGAAAATTCTTCCTTGACTTTTTCATTACTTTATTAGCAAGAACTAGCTGTATACTCTGCCTAAAATATTTCAGGATGTGTGCTCTTTCAGGACATTTAATAATATTTAATATCCAGCAGAATTAAGTTGTAAAGATGCATCTTTTACATGATGACACTGCAGAGTCTTAAACTGTGTATGATAACTGCTCTGTAGGTAGAACATAATGGTCTTCTCAGTTTAATACAAGAGATTTTTATTGCTTTCTGTTTAATGAAATGTAATAAATAAAGTGGTGCGATGTGCAGCGATTTACACTTAGCATTTTACACTGATGGATGCACCCTGAGCTGAACCAGTGAGCCCAACAAAATGACAAATACAGCTTTAAATAAGTGACGCAACAACAGAGGCAACAGTTTTCAGAATTCGTAGCATGAAATAGATGTCAGTATAAACCTAAACATCAGTTTCTTTTCTGCATTAAAAATGTTTTATTATAACATTTCTCTTTGCGGCCTGATCTATTTTAAATGATGCCATCTGGAGACTGTTATAAGAAAAACAGGCAATTTTAACCTTTCATCCAAGAAAATTACATTTTAAGAGGTTTGCTATTCCATAGTGTTGTTAAATCCTTCGTCTTTATCAGCGCAGCTGAAATTATTGAAATATATCAGCAGTGTTGTCTGCACAGAACCCTGTTTAAATCCCACAGATGGCTCGGCTGAGTCTTGGAAATGAAAACACAAACTGGTAATGGAAAGAAATACAAAGACGCCGATACCTGGTGATAATAGCTTACGTCCCTCCGGTACGCCATCTGAAAACAGGAAAAAAATCCTTTAAAACAGTGTCTATGTGGGTCAAGTTTCAGTTCAGGATTGTCTGTTTCTGCAAAATACTTCAGATAGAACACTGAGGTGTAACAGTTTAGATAATGTGTAATAAAGTGTAGATTACAACAAGAATATTCAGGCAGAAACACAACACAAAGTCAAACTAAAACCACCAACTGCAAACCAATAGAACATGTGCTATTTTATCTGTTATTGTGCAGATTTTCCCAAGTATTTTTTTTTTCAGCTCCAATGAAATTCTGGCAAAACCATCCGACGGCTGAGGCAAGGGAAGCAGCGTTGATTTTTTTAAATTTATCATAAAGTGGTGATAAAGTCCTGTTCACAAGTTTCATGTTTTCATATTTTAATTTAACAATTTATAAAGACAATTGAGATTTGTCTCAAGAGATTTGTTTGGTTCTGTGAAACGATTGTGAAGAATGAATTTGTTACATGGTATAGAGAGCTTTTTGAACAGCATCAGTTTGGGGAAAATAAAGTTTCTTTCTGACTGGATCGATGAACCAACAAGTAGTCCAAACAGGACCAAGGCCAAGTTGAGGTGCAGGTGTCTTAACATAAATTTATTCTTAAACGGTTCAAAATGGTTGATGAGAGCCCAAACAGCAGCTGCATATACATTAGCTGTAACATTTTCAGTTCAGCCTGTGGCACTTCCAAATCAATTGTGTAATACGGAATTGCCAAAGTGTGAAGATTTAAAAAACAGAGTTTGCAAAAAATTATTCTTTTAGATCACAGCAGTTTTACGATCGCATTCAGTTTTGTCTTTCCTCCCCTCTGTCGAGCTGTTAGCTTGTCAGTTCGGTCATAATTAAATTCTGTCTCCAAATGGAGGTCATTCATAAAGCTATCTACAACAGATAAAAGATTAATTGTTCATAATTATTTCCTCAAACCCCATATCAAAAGATCTGAACTATCCCTTTAAAATGATTCACAACACATAATAGCAGAAATCATTTTTACATAGTGTAAAAATGGATAAAACTAAGGTAATTTGTCAGACACATAAACAGGAAATACCTTGGCTCGAGGATTGAGGTTACCGATGGCATCAACTTTAAAATCGCTCTTATTCTTCCTGCACAGCACAGCTGTGATGATGATGATAATGAGCGTTACCACTGAGATCGGGGCCAAGACTGCAGCGATTATCCACAGGTTATTAGGAGGGTTCTTGACCACAGCTGAAAAAGGGGGGAAAAAATCTATTCATCGTTTTCTAGACCCTAAACACAAAATGCAAACTGGCTGCTGTGTTAGAAGTACAACAATAAAAATCTTGCTTTAGCTTGTTAACCATACAGAAACACGTGGCACCCGAAGTGACACTGTCTGATTTACAGGGTCCCTGATTCAGCTACTGTAGGCAACGATCTATAAGAAAATGCTGCATGTGTGCTCACCCTTTCTCCCTTCTAGCAGTGAGCAGCACTGCAGCCCAAACAATCACAGCCCCACGAGCATTTCAGAGAGATTATAAAGGGGGAAAAAACAGACAATCTGTGCCCCTCACTCCAACAGCAGTTCTTCATTTGAACTCAAATATCATGCGGTTTGGTTTGCATGTTTTACTGTGAGGGGTTTCTCACTTTTCATGTTGTTGAATGTCAGAGGCCGGCTGTGCTTACGTTCTGCTTGCAGCTGGACAAAGTAGCCCAAGGTGAGCGCCATGGTTTGAGAATCCACCGTGTTCAAGACCTTGGCAGCCGAAGTGCCTGATAAGGGAATGCCATTGTGTTGGATGTAGTAGGTCATCTCTGCTGGATTCTTCAACCCAGACACTCTGCGGATGCTTACCATCTGATTAAAAATAGCAAAGCCCACACTTTTAGAAGCAACACACAAAAAAAGAATAATGAATAATGTTAATGAACACTGAATAAAAAGGGAATAAAACGAAATAGTGAAACCGTGCATTTTGATGCACAGAGGGAATAGCACATAAACATCTGAGAGCACTTGTTTAGTAAAGGATTCAACCTCTGGCTTGTTTTGATGGGCAATTAGCAAATGATGAAGCTGAGAAGCTCCCTAATTACAGGAGGGCTGACCACAACTAATTATCCAAGAGCTGCAGAAGTGCTTATCAAAGTGTACATCGAATAAAATTATGATAGAAAGATTCCAAAAAAAAAAAAAAAAAAAGCTTAACCTAAACAACTTCTGATTATCATTCCAGGGCAGAGTGGCAAAGAAAAAAAAGTCAACTGATAATTTTTTTGTGCACTGTTTTGGTACCTGAACAGTGAAGCTGCCAACAGTTGTGGCTCGTCGAAAGCGAGTGCCCTGCTGGCCCGCCAACACAAACAGCTCTGCCAGGCGCTGCTCCATTAGACTGGCAAAGCTTTGGTACTGCCCCTCCAGGCTGGCGTTGTCCACATCCTGGATCACTGCAAATGTAGTCCAAAGGCAGAGTGCACAGATGGTTGTAAAAGAGGACATAATAAATTGTTCTTGATGACAGAATATTGTTCTATAAAAGAGAGAGAATTCAGAAACATAATGTCATCAGAGTTTTTATAGTTGAAGAATTAAACTGATTCCAAAACATGCATGGCTTTAATAAGACAAGTATCTCAAACATGCATGTTGCAATGAACCATCAAACTTTAAAATGTGACTGTTTCCCATACATCACAAAAAACTTACTGAGCCAAAATATTTATACCAGACCCTTTTTTTTGCAGGGAAATATTGCACCCACCACCTACTAATTTTCTCTCCTAATTGCAGAAGCACTGCAGCATCAGGACAATGTGCTGGGCCAATGAGCAATAACCCCTGAGAAATAGCTCGGGGAACGTAGCAACAAGCTAGAGGCGTCAACCTGACCTCCAAACTCCCCAGAGAAGTCTGACTGCAATCGCAGAAACAAAACGATCCACTGCCGACATCCCACCCTGGTTTCAAGAAGATTTTGTCAAATTATGCTGCTTTTTTTGTCGCAGTAGTGGTCACAGTTTGCCAGTACAAAAGAAGAAATGCTGTAGCATTATTTAACCCTGACTGTTACGTATGGAGCCCGTCCTGTGAAATTGTATAAAAAAAAGATCTTCTGGCCTGTTTTATTAACTCATGACCACAAGATAAATAATGCATGGCCACAAGATAATTATTGCAGTGATTTCCATACAGAGACTGTTGATTGTTTATAGGAATGAATATTACTTTAGTCACTTGCAGTTAGGCATGATGAAGTAATTTGTAATGCTGTGTAAGACAGCTGACGACCAAAGTTGAATTTGTCCAAAAAGCTTTATTTTCTTTATTTGAAGTTAAAAACAGCTCCTCTCACACTAGTCGTGTTTACATCCAATCATAATGCGCATTTTGAGCAAACTTTTAAAATGTCGCAAATAAAAAGAAATGCGCATCAGATGTGTTTCCATAAACTGGCTTGGAGCGAATCAACCAGGCTAGTCAAAGTGTAATTACATCAGACATTGACGTTTCGCATGCCTGTAGTAAACAGGAAGTAAAGTTGTAATCTCACAGGGATACACACATCTGGAGAGAAGCTATCGGGAATGTGTTGCTACTAATGGGGAAAGTTGTAATTATTTTGCCATATCAACAAGTATTGGTGATGTTACATACTGTGTGGAGACGTAGAAAGAGAAATGCAATTATTTTCAATTCTCGGGAATACCTGGGAAGATGCCGCCAGCGGGAGGAGGGTCCAGCTGCAGCGTCCAATGTTTGCTACATCAAAACTTATTTGCAAATCGTGTTTGCATTTTTGCACATTCACTCTTTTTTGGTAATTCCAAAAAGCACCTCAAGCCACCGTAAAAACGTTTTTCCAAAATTAAAGACATTTTTGCAAATTTTGCCATTTCCATCCACCTTTTCTAACGCGATACTTTAAAATGCACGTTCATGGAAACACGGCTACAGTGACTTCACTGCAGAAAGAGTTAGAGTTATGTTGCGTTGAGAAACACAGTAAAAAGAGACATGGCTGCTCAAAATTATCCCATGGTCATGGGCTATTTATCTCATGGTCACACATTATTATCTTGTGGCCACGAGAAATTTTTTTGTGTCCAATGTCACCGGGCTGGCACTGTAGCTACACCTAATTAAGGAGTTATGATAACTACACCGAATAGTAGCTGGTGCATCAGTAGCTGCGTTTCCATTACAAATGTGCGCAAAACTTTGTCGATATTTTGTTAATGTCGAAAAAACACAGTTTCGCAATTGCAGTGTTTCCATTAAGAAAGAAATGCTACTGAAATCACGCGTGAATACGCTTGTTCTCGCAATATTCACGTGGTGCATGTAAACAATCAAGCATGTTGCTCCCAGAACACTAGTGATCAAAGGAGATGTCGGCGTCTTATCAAGGCTTTTGAGCGATAAGCCCCTACTTGGGAGCGGATACCTATGTGGTGTTTTTGGGAAATTGTAGTCGGTGAGTTTACTACTTTTTTTTACAATTTCAGCGATTTCACTGCTACTTCCTGTTGTCTTTTTCTCTTCATCTTCTTTTCGCCAGTAGAAACAGTCGGTTCTTGATCACGTGACTCCCGTGATGCGAAAAAAGGGTTTCCATTGCAGTTTTGCGAAATACACTAATTTCAATATGGCTGAAAAACCACCTCATCCTAGCGCAAAAACATTTTGTCGAAAAACGTAAGTTTTTTCGAAATTGACGTGTTTCCATTGAGCAAATTTATTTTCGAAATTCTAATTTGCGCATTTTCATGGTCAATTGAAACGCAGCTAATAAGAGTTACCCTGAACAAGCTAAACATACAGTATGTGTAATTTGTAAGTTATGGACAAAAATTCTGTTTTGTGAGGTCACATATAGATTTAACCAGAATCTGGTTTGACTTTTGAGTAAGTCATGGTGCTGGTCAAATGTAATGAACTTCAGACAAACACATGGAAATGAGAGAGAGAGAGAGAGAGAGAGAGAGCAAGAGAGAGAGAGAGAGAAATTTAGTCCACCATTTCTCAACTGCCACACAAAATGGAAAAAGAGAAAATTCCTTTATACAGGTGCTCCACTTCATCAACAGCTGAAAAGGCAGTGCTGCTGGTTGTACATCTTACTCAGTCTGAGTAAATCTCATTACGAAGGTGCTGACCTTGTATTGACTCGGCCACTTATTGCCGCAAACGTGCAGGTTAGGAGCCACAGAGTCTGATCAGAGAAACCCATCCCCATGACTGAATACCTGCAAGGGTGCCCTCGAGCGCCAAGGTTTATTGTTCAGGTTCAGCATATGTGGTCAGTCATAAAGCTTTAAAGGACTCATATTCTCCTAACTGCTCGTATGAAAAGAGACATTGAGGCTCACGCATGAGCAAGCTCCTTTAAACTTACAGACAGTGCAAGAATTACAACATAAAGGAGATTTTCTGTCTAATGCATTTGTGCTGATGTCTGCTTTGTCGCATGAAAACAAAGAAGTTTGCATTTGACAGCTTGTCAGATCTGCACCTATCAGCAATTTAGCAACAGAAGGGGGGAATGAAACTGCAACTCATTTCTGCAGGATGATGAATGGATTCTTTAAATAATTTGTTTTTATTATGTTTGCCTAATAAAAGCAATGGCATCCTTACCTGTGACAACCCAGAAGTCTCTTGTTGCAATAGATGTGTTCAGATTGTGATATTCAATTGCTGCAAAACAAACAAAAAACTACATTAGCATTTAGCTACATTAGGATTAATTGTTTTCTTTTCTTTGTGTCCTTGTGCAGATTTGAGAACCAAACGATACAAATAATGCCCAAAAGTTTTCACTCTGCCATTTTTTTTTATATTTAGTGGCTGAGCTCCCAGTTCATAGCCTCATTATCACTGGATGTCAGAGGAGACGAGGAGCTTTAAGCTGTCTGAGCTCTGGTTGTCTCTGCGTTCTTTTTACATCTATTTCCTGCCTGATTAAGCTGTTGTGCTGTAGGCTGGTGCGGGGGGGGGGGGGGGTGTTTGGTGGGGTGCGCGCTGTATCAGTGGCCTGTGAAAGCCGACTCGCAGAACTGTACACTCAGGCATGATGAGGGAGACGGGTAGTGGGAGGCAGGGAGGGGTGAGAGGAGCAACGAGGCAGTTTTTTTTTATTTTTTTTTTTTTGCACTGGTGATAGATAGAGCTGCAGGGCTGTCAGCAAAATCAGTTTTACGCAGCCTGGTAGCCCGGAACACATGAAAGTAAAACCCGAGACAAGGTTTTCACATGAAGATCTGCTGGTTAAGAACTGGTGGGGGTTAAAAACTGAAGCGCATTTATAAGTCATTCCAAATCTCGGGTAGAAAGCAAATTATTAAAACAATCCTTCACAATCTGAGGGGAGCATAAAAATGTTCCGCCCTCAGCTTCACTTACAGTCCACCTGAGAGAAATGTTTGAAGAGAGGTGGAGGAGCAGAAGAGCTGAACACTGCAGTTAAAGTCCAGCCTACACAGGGAAACGCTGGGCTGCAAACAGCCACAATGGAGCGGTGTGAGATTTGGTCTTCAGACCAGGACCCACACGGGTGCTGGAAGATTCCCCTACTGTTAATTATTTACTGCAAAAACTGGCTTTGAAGTGAGGAAGCAGTCTCTGCTAGCATATGCTCACACCTCCTGTGAAAGGTGTGATATTACTAACAGTAAGTCTAGAATATGAACAGAGAGAGGAAAAAAAATCACTTTTTCCCACTATCTGTTTCTTTATTTATTTTTTACACTCCTGTCTCACTGGGTTTGCCTCTTTGTCAGTTTCTGCTCCCCTGATTTTTTTTCTTTTTCTTTTTTGTGGGTATTCTTTTTCTTTCTTTGTTCAGCAAATAAATAAACTGCCTCTAACTACATTTTCTGGGTTAATTAAATCATGGCACCATATATATTTTTTCTTTTTAATCTAAGCCCTACAAACACAAATTTTGTTTATCTTTAAACTTTATATAAATCAAAACTGCTTTTTATTACCTAGATGATGAGTTAAACCTGGATTTGAGGAATGCAGCCTTATAAACACAATAATTCCGGTTTGGAAAACAGTGACAACAAACGATAACTGTGTTTAATTTTGTCTCTTGAGTTGTTTCTTTTTCCCAAAATTCATTGCAATTTGCACAGAACGGCTCATAAAGTGGGAGAAAAATTAAAAGTCTTCTGTGAACCTATGTTCATTTGGAAGAAAATACTTCATGGCATTTTTGAGACAGGCAGAATAAAATGCTTTTAACAGCAGCTGCCATCAGAAGCCAGTAGAAAATCCTCAGTGATAGCCTAAGGCTCAAACTGCTCAAAAAATTTTCTAGTATCAATCTTTTTTTTTTTTTTACAACCAAAAACATTTAAGCACTTTTGCTGGTCAGACACCATTGTAACACTTCAAGTTGTATTTCTGATTGAACAAGGGGCCGTTTCCACAAGTCGGCCTTCAAACACAGCAGGGCATCGTGAGAAGAGGGCTTTTAAAAAAAACTCTATACTTCCTCCAGACCTTTTTGAGCTTATTGAGTCAGAGCTTTCATTAAACAGAACTACATTCAAAAAGACACTATTATTCACATAATCTGTAACAGTCAGTAAAAGCTGCACACCATGAGCATATGGACCGAATGCATTATTGCACAGTTTAGAATAAATCTGCATATTTGCAGCACTCAGAGCCCAACAAGTGTGCATTTTATTTAGGTTTAGAAAGCAGTTAAAAGATCTTGCGGTTTTCAGTTTTAAAGTGTATGTTTAAACAAAAAGAGGCGACAGCTGATAAAAAATAAAGCTTTTGCAACGCATTGTTTATTAACTACTGTCTGTAGAGACTTTAAGCAAAACGTCTGACAAACAAGACAGTTTGGCTTATAGTACCTGATAGAGGGTGTTTTGTTGATTCGTATCACTTTAGAGTACTACATTGAGGATTCATGTCTTTTGTTTACACATAGGACCAGATATCCTAAATCAGAAAAGTAATCTTTTTTACACAATAAATAAAAGTTTCTTTGTAAAACACGGTGTGTTTGTGTGTGAATGTGTGTGCATATGTGAAATAAGTTTAATCCCCACTTCCAGAGCTCTGTTTCACAACTTTTACTGAGAAATTATCAAGAACGTTATCATACAAAACAAATCATTTCTCACCTGAGGATTAATAAAATCCCTTCGAAATGAATATCTCAGTTTATGAGCATCTGAACCATGTGTCAGTCATAATTCTCTCTGGTAAAACAGATTGAAACTCCACAGGGACTGGTGTTTAGACCACTACTGGTTCTCTGTCACCCTTCATTTGATTCAGTCTATGCACATCATTAAAGTAGACTGAGGCTGAAAAAAAGTTATGGTTTGACTTGGTTTAGTTTTGAAACACAGTTGTAATTGAGCAGCAAAACATTTAAAAACCTGGGTGTCATTCAGGTTTATCCACTTCATTAACTTAATTCAGAATAACCTTTACAGCAGTAAATCAACATTTGCATCACATTTTGATTCCATCTTTATATTTGTACCAACTTTATAAAGTGCAAAGTATTACCACCTCCTTTCAAAAGAAAAAAAAAAACCCAAGCAAGTTTTCCTGACTAAAAGATGTACTTTTTATCACAACCGTAACTTACGTTCAGCAATAATAAGTGGTGGATAGAAGAGGAAGTAGCCCACCAGCTCAGCAGAAAGCTGACCGAGGAGGTTTGAGGCAACTGTTCCGTTAAGATAGGCGGTTCCATTCTTTACAGTGTAGACCAGCGACACAGCAGGATAGCCTGCTGCCTGAGAGACGCTTAGCATCTATGAAAAACAAACAAAAACAGAAAAAGTTTCGGCCACAAACAGTAAAGGATGAAGTACAAATCAGTGGGACTACGCAGTATTCTGTCGTGTGCAAATTATAAATAAATAACATGAAGCAGAGTGACAGAATACACTCTAATTATATGAAATATTCCAGCAGAATAACAGCAAAAAACAAGAATGAAAGTTTGCAAGAAAGCTGTGGCATTTTTTTTTTTTTTTTTTTTTTTGCCTTTGATGCAATTTAATATGGCAGCTCATCAAAATTAATTCAAACATTGCCTCTCAAGCATAATTAACTTTTTTCAAAAGCAGCTGTTTAAAAAGGACACACTCCGATACACTAAGGGACATTATTTTTACACAAATTACACACAATTTGCATCTGTTTGAGGCTGCCAAATCTCACAAGTTACATAGTGGCACTGATGTCTGGAAACAAAAATATGTTAAGTTGTGTTCTAATACGCTGCGAACACGATTTAGTGAACTTAATTGCTGAAATTTTCTGCAAACAGAGAAGAATCTAAAACGTCAAGCTAAATTTTATAAATCTATATTTTTAAGTACAGTAACTTCTTGCCCTTCTTGCAGGGCAGCAGATCGTCACATTACCTGAACTGTGAGTTGGCTTTTAACTTTAAGAACTTTGGTCTGGGCCTCAGAAAACACCCTCTGCAGTCTCTGTTCCATCATTTGAGAGAAGCGACAGGATCGAGGATCATCCCCCATCCCCACAAACTGCAGCACTGCAACAGAAAAAGTTGAAAAACGGCATATTTAATAGGCTTCTTAATAACTTTCATGGTGAGGTTTAAATAGGCTGTATATACAGTAAGCAGCAACTCTGGAAAACATGACTTTAGATCTTATGTGCCTAATGCAGACATGAACTTTATGTTTTCGAAATCTGAAAAAGTAGTTTCCGTCTCTAATGTGGCGTTACTAAAACATATTTTCCACTTTCCATCACCTCTGCTCCGGTGTTCACTCACAGCAGGAGCAAAAAGAAGCCAATCTCAAGCTGATCTGTCACTTATTTATTTTCATGCTGAATGAGCAGCAGCTGACCTGTTTTCAGCTGGAAGCCAGTGGCAGGGTTGGGTCTCCACAGTGCAACAGGGAAAGGCAAGGCAGTTACCAGGGGGAGATACTGTCGCAGGTCTGCTATCAGCTTATCGCGGCCGTATGATGTCAAGCCCTCCATCACCACAGATGGAGGATAAACTATGTCTCCTCCTGTCACGTGATACGCCACCGTCATGTTGGGAGAGCCAAAAACAGTCTCCACCTGAAGAGGTAGGGAGAAAAAAGTTATATCACTACAGGTCGTTCTAATAGAAGATATCAATTTTGTTTCACCTCAGTCTGTGTTTTACATACAGATGTGTCAGAGTCATATGAGCAGTAGTGTAATGCAAGTCCAAGAGTAAAAATCAAATGCATCAAAATTACCAGTAAGGTCCAGTTGTTAAATTTAAGTAATCAAATTGCCACATAATTACACAGAAACTATATGAACAAATCATTTTTCAAATATATGCTTTTATCTATGTATAAATGACGTTTTTGCTTTACTGGGTGTTGCAAAAAGTAGTCACAGTGCTTTCTATGTGGACAACATAGGTCTATGGAGTGTGCATTTTACTGATAATCACAGGTTATATAATTTCAATGTAGCCCATAGGTTTGTGTGCATCATTGGTAAATGTGAGAGGACAGTCCCCAGAGAAAACCCACACCAGCACAGGAAGATTATTCAATCACCAGCCAGAAAAAGACCTCAAACCAAGATTTGAACCCAGGACCTGTGCAGCCCACTGAGTACATGTTGTGTGATTAAAAGGTTTTTAAATGTTATCTTCAGTAAGTTTGCAAAATAGCTCAATAGGAAAGGTTGTGAAAATAAATCATGTTAGTATAGAGATATACAAACCATAATCATTAACCTTGAAGTGAAGCCAAGGCTTCACTTTAAGCTCATGTCTTGGATTGATAAAGTTTTTTTAGATACATTAAGCATGATTGAGTCAATGTTACACCAGCATTGCAGTTCAATGATTTTACATTTTTACCAGCATACTCATATAAAAGGTTTAAAGTGTAAATGAAATTATTAAAATATTTGCAAGTCATTTCTACCTTTAAGATTGTTTTCAACCATACAGCACAAAATACACGCCACCAATTTTTTTTAGGGGTAGTTTCCTGGGAAACATTGTTTTTTGGTTTTCACCAAGTTCCTTTTTCTGATTGTTTGTTGTTATCTTACAACCCTTTACACCAGGAGTAGCTTGTTGTACCTGATTCTCTTTAAACATGGGAGCTCCCATTTAAACTAATTAAAGGTTTTCCCTTTACAAGTAGCAGTGTGTTTCATCACACAGTATATTATTTAGCAAAAACTGATGGTATTGTGCTCTACCCAGCAGGCTGCATTGAACTTGTGATTTTTAATAATATATATAGTTTGTCATTTTATGACTAGAGTGCCAAAATCAGCCTCCACAGCATTTCTAAGAGCTGCAAGCTGTTCTGCAGCAGGTAAACTCTTACCATTCGTGTCTCTTTTAGTGTGCAAGATGTCGCTGTCATCTTCACTGTGCAGTTTTATGGTCATTAAATATGTGTTTCTGGTAAAATAAATAAATAAAGAGTGTAATGTTCCAACTCCTGCAGCCGGCTCCAAGTACAACGTTATTGTTGAAAATTAAATTGTACGACTGGGTGCTATGTTCCCATCAACGCACACCAACTACAGAGCTATTTGATATGGGACTAAATACTAATTAAACACATTCCCATTACACTCGCAGGCCAAGTGTTTAGTGGGTGTTAGCAGGATGTTCTTTTAGATCGGGTTGAACTGTCACAGCCCACTGGAACATCTTTACAGTCAATAGTATTACTGTAGATGCATCTGGACTTTTATTACTGTAGAAACTGGAAATCCCAACTGAAGCAAGTTTGGGTTCCTCCTCAAACACATGGGAAAACAACACTGAACAAATGATGCATTAAAAATTTAATTTCAATAAGTCTCAAAAGAGAGAGATGGTGTGATTGTGGGTATGAACCAGGAGGATGAGCATGAAGAAGGTCAAAAAGTACAAACATGAAGGAGAGACTGTAAAACAGTTAAGTTTGAGTCAGGTGTATCATTTTCTTCACATTCTCACAAACTCGTATCATGACACAGGAGCTTGTTCGTGTGTTTGTCAGGACGAGTTTGACTTTTCTCTGAACCTTTCTCATTTTGAAACTGGAAAGGGAATGCTGACAGATTCAGATGTTTTTTTTTGTAGGACAGGTGAAATCATTCAGATCAGTTATCTGACTGCCTGAGCCGAGAAGGAGGCAAAAAACACTGAGAGTCTCTTGTCTCTGGAGCTGAAAGTTACTCCTCTACCTCCACACAATTCAGCCTTGTTGCGAGCTCCGTGAATAGAGCTCTTTATTATCGCTTCATCCTCAGCCTCGACCCATGTGAAGGTGTTATTAAGAGATTGCGTTTCAAACGCGCTTATTAATTCCGTCTCATAGCCTGTGACGGACTGGGGCATAGTAATCAAACAGATCTTACACCTGACATTTGAAAAGTTTCAGCTCACAGTTGACCCCCCTCGCTACAGAACAAGACCGGAAAATCGCTCAAAAGAGACTGTTTTGGCCGCGCCGTTCCTTTCATTCAGTTCGTTTCGCGTTATCTTTCCAGCCTCAGCTCGGCACACGTCTCTCCTCCCAGCCATTTTAACCTATAATTAAACACAAAGGCAATTTCCTCAACCAACAGCTCCATTCCTACTGAATATAAAAGCTGCAAGACTAAAATTAACCCGTGCAACATTGGAACGGGTGGGAGAAGTGCGCTGAAGCTAGATGCCTTTTCAGATCACAGAGGAAGATTAAGGTGAATATGTGCTACACATGAGCAGAACTCGTGCACACTTTTCACTTTTTGATACTAGTGCACATTGGAAAATACAAGAAAGTAAAGAGTTAAGGGCTTTCCAATCCAGCAAATTCCAGTATGTTAAACTGATAGTTCCAATAGTTCCTGTATAGTTAGAATGTGTGGAAAGGTTATGAGTAATGAATATCTTACCTGTTGTAGGTAGCTCTTTGAAATGAATATGGGGCTTAATTCTGACTGGTTTGATGCACGGACAGCTACTGCAGGTGAAGCTGGGTCCAACATAGATTACTGCTGTCTGATAAATACTTCTGTCTAAACTTTCATAATGTTTTTTTTACAGGCAAATTTAATTGTTTTATGAACCTTTACACTGACTTGATTTTTATTAGATGGTTATTTACATAGAAATCTAATGTTATTTTCTAAGGGTGAATAAGCAATAGCAACAGATGTAGTATTTCTAGTGCAGCCTGAGGCACTTTCTGCAGGAATATCTGAATATTTCTGCCTGAACAAACATGCAATTTCAAACTAACGATGATGTGAAAGTTTATAAATCTGCTATGACATTTTTCAGATGAAATATGTTTTTCAGTGGCAGCAATCCACTTTAAACTTGTGCTTTAAGCTGTTAGCTCATCGTTCTAGTTTGGTTCAAACTATTTCTTCAAACCTGAGGACATTCAAAGCACTATCTGTAACAGATAAGATATTATTTTAAAACCATTTAATAAAATTAAGATTAACTGTTCCTTTATTATAGGCAAATTTAAGTAACAGGCGTAATTCCTTTCTGCTATTAGGTAAAATGTATTTTATTCATGTAGCCATATAAAACCAAGATGGGTTACAAGCATTTATAAAGAAACATAAAATCTTAGACAACTTCATTTTCTGCTGCTAAATTCAGTCCAAATAGTGATTGCTATCTCTGGCTGTGAGCCTCTAGTAAACAACACTAGAGGGCAGTACATTGATCTCCATTTCCACTCAGTTATACTGTACATCCTTAAATCTGCATAAAAGGTTTTAGGATGAAATCATTAAAATTAGAAACAAAATATATTTAAAAAAAAAATTTCACATAAGCTGCAAAGCTCTGTATGACCACACTTCTCTTTACAAATATCTCAATTTCATATTATCTTAATGAGGCACTTTATCCTCTGAAAATTTTAAACTAAATGTTTTGTTCTGAGTTCAACCGTAATTGAACTGTAAATGTTCATTTCTATGTGTAGTGGACACACAAAACATTGGCGAGTTCAAATTTCTGTTTTCTGTGGTTGTGCTTGAAAATCACCTGGTACTGCTAAGTGGCGCTGTTAATCCAGATTCACACGGAGTGCAGGTATTAGAGGGCCACTTCAGAGATAAAGTAGATAGGATGCTTTCTGGCACAGTGGGAAACATGATTGGTTCCACAAATGACTAATCCAAAAACACAAAGACGATGTGCATGCACTGGATGTGTTTGTTGGAAAAAAAAGAAAAAAAAAAACATTAGTGGTTTTCTTTAGATTTGTTTTTTTGTTCAACCGGATCTGGTGTGTCTATTCATCTGTTGCAGTACTGATAGTGTCAAAGAGACTGTAAGAAAAACATCTCTTGTAATCCATCTAAAGATAAGCTGGAGTCCTTATCTTCATCTTGTTTTAACATTGGTACAGTTACTCAAATATGTGACACCACGGCCTGCCTTCTGGGACAAAGTCAACCTAATTTCTATCTTGGTCCTCATTTCTTAACACACAGCCTACATTAGGGTGCTCAGTATGTTAGTATTAGCTTTCACCTGTGATAAAATAAACGTTTAATGAAGCTAATGTACAGCTATTCCCTAAGTACAATAAACCCCAAACCCGTGTGCCAATTCTTGACAGGTTCTAAAACACACAGATTAAAATTTGACATAGTGTTGCAGAGTGATGCTGAGTTCATTCATATATTGATACATTAGCTCGTCTCAGTGCCAGTCCATGATAGTCGGTCGATAAACTGTTTTCTTTCTACATATTCAACTGGTAAATCTCCTCTAGTGCTTTGTAAGCTGCTACCTATCCTGCTTCCTTTTGCAGACTGTTTTGCAATCCATTTTTATCCCAGCTTCTCCTTTTCAAATCCAGCATGATCAGTGTCATGTTTGTCATTGATTATTTTCAGCTTTGTATTCAGTGTGTGTTGCTGATATCCCCACATCCGTTATTCTACATTTGCATGGGGAACAACAGAGAAGTCCCTGAGCACAGTCAAATATAAACTACTTCTATTGAAGATTTTATTTCTTAAAGGAGACACATCATGCTTTTCAGTCCTTCTTTTTCACATTTAAATCATTCAGTTGTGGTCTATATAAAGAGGGAATGCAATACATTAGTCTGAATTCCTCCTTATTGTAACTCCATAAGCCCCTCTTTCACTCCTTTTCTGAGGTATGTTTCAGACTCTACTGTATTTATGCATGTATAACGCTAAAACCTTAACCCCAAAAATCATCCATAAAGTTGGCAGGTTAGATTATACAAATAAGTAAATTTGACCAGTATTTTGCTAATGTACTAGCACAATGAATTGTTATATTTTCTCACAAATAACTTTTAGAGAGAGAGAAATTTTTCAATTTTTTTATGTTTTAATGCTCCAAAAATGTGGGGTCATGGGATCATATTACACATGCATAAATATGGTAATTCATCTGCATGTTAACATACAGGGATACAAAAATTTTCCTGAAGACTATATATGTTAAACAAGACAGATATTTAATCAATGTACAAGATAAAGATATGCAGTTATTTTATTTATGGTACGTTCGCCAGAGGTTTGTTCCCAGGATCTTTCAGCTCCAGCATGTTTAATGTGTTCAATCACTAAAGGTTATTAAACTAATAACACAAAGGTAATTTACTCTGTACTGGATGTTGAGGCAGTGGCTTCTGTGTTATGAGGCACACAAAGCATTATGTGTGTTGGCTGCAGTGGCGATGTTTTTGCTTTGTTTGGTTGAAAAGCTTGTTTAACTTGATAAAATATGAAAAAAGCAGAGAAAACTGGGAAATTCCTTCCTTGTGTAAATAAAAAGTTTGGATGATCTATGCAATGTAAACAATATATACATCTTTAATCTGATGACAAACACACACACACACATGTTTATTCTTGAACCCGGTGGGGACCTTCCATTGACTTCCATTCATGTTTTTAGACTTTATAGCCGAACCCTGACCACATACCCTAAAACTAACCTAAACCTTGGTCCTAAACCTAACCCCACACCCGTAACATGCATTTGGATCCGTGGGGACCTGGCATTGGTCCCCACGAGGCTGTTTTCTTTGGGAAAATTGTCCACACGTTGTAGGAAAAACCCATACACACATACAGTATGAGAGCATGCACATTTTGTTCTACATTACCTGTGCTTGTGCAGTCGTATCATTCAGAGCTTTTCTGAGCCCTTGACTTAGTCCCCTTCGCAGGTTCTGTCTCTGAATGCTGTCCAGCCGGTTCCTCCTCACATAGATTGAAACAACTAAAAAAGACAAAGCGTATCACAAAAATAAAATAAAAAAAAACTGGAGGAAAAAAGAAAACTTTTTAAAAATTTGAATAAAAATGTTTGCTGACCTGTTTTGACCCACAGTCTCTCTGTGATGTTGCACTGTGGCGGCGGAGGCTCTGTGGTTGTGGTGAAAGGTGAGATGAAGACGGTGGTGACCCCCCTCGGGGGGCTTGTTCTTTGGATGGGTGACGTGAAGCTTCTCCTGCTGGTGTAAGTCCTGATGGTGGTGGTGGTTGTGGTTCTTCTTGTAATTGGTTGAGGTGTGGTTGTGGAGATTGAATGTGTTGTTACTTTTACAGAAGGTGTGCTAGTGGTGGGAGGGATTGTAGTTGAAGCTAAAGTTGTGGTGGTTAGCTTCACGGAGGCTGTTGTGGTGACCTGCTGGGGGGTCACTGGTGATACCTGAGATGTCCCCTCGATGGGATCAGCAGAAAGGATAACCCTGTCTGACTGAGAAGGGTTCAAACTTGCCTCTTTGTCTTTGGGGAAAGTGAATACAGCTGATTTGGATGTTTCTGTGGTTAACTCATCGATCTCTGGTTCTGTAAGAAGAAACGTCCCAGTCACTTTCTCTGAGTGATCAAAACCTAAAGAAGACATCAAATGTGGTGATGGGTAAGAAAAAGTGGACTCTACGGGAACAGATGATGATGCTGGGTGAGCAGTTGCTCTTTCTGGCAATATATCATCTGAATGCGACAATGGAGTGATGGGTTTCATGAATAAGGAGGAAAAATGAGGGAAAAAAGATGAAAATGATGAAAAGGACGATGATGGCGATGATGATTGAAGCAAAGATGACACATCAGTTTCAGAGACTGATCCCTTCTGAGCTGTGGTAAAGTCTGGAGGTGTAACAGCAGAGTCAGACACAGATGCAGGAGTCTGAAGATCAACTACAGGTTCCCTGTGTTCACTATATGCCAATGCAAAATAATTAGATTGAGACGATGATGTTTCAGAATCAGTAATTATAAAAGAGAGAGGCAGAGAAACAGCTGAACCCCAGGCTGATGTAGCAGCAGTGTTTAAATTGACTTCTGGCAGTGAACTGGCAGCAACAGCAGATCTGAGATAAGCAGGAGGCAAATCAGTACTTCCCTCCAAATACTCTGAGCTTCCTTTGACATAGGTAATATATGGATCCTCTCCAACAGTTGGATAAGTTGGATATGGATCACTGCTGACAGATGTTGAATCATCTGAATTCAATATATCTACATTATGCTCTTGTCTGTCTTCCAGCTTCTGATGTTCATATGATGAGCCATCTGCTGGTAAATTAGATTTTGCCCTGTCAAAAGCACTAGATGCATTTTCTGATTTAAAAGCACTGCTTTGAAGAGCCATAGGCTTGGTGGCTTTCCACTTTGTATACAGAGTCATTAGTTTTGTGCCAAAGCTGCTGAAAATAGCACTCGATGTCTGCACGCTGTTCCGTCCGTCACCGAAGGAGCTAGTTACCGCAGAGGAAACGGCTGTTTGTCTGCCCAAAAAGGAATTTGAGTTATCACTCCTCACGCTGGTGATCAATCCCAGCGAGGAGAAGTTTGTTTTCCGTGTCAGAATGTTTTCTGATTCCGCCAGAGGAGAAAAAGTGCCGTGGCCTTCGTGAGAAAGTCTTCCAACGAGTTCCAATGCGCCATCAAACGCTTCAGGAGGAGGGGATTTAGCAAAAGATTTTTCGTCAGAACTTTCAGAGACGTTATTAAGCACAAAGAGATGCTCTGAAGTCATAAAAGCTGGGAGGCGTATTGCGAGCGGCTCCGAAAGATGGCTTGTCTTGTAAATTGCGGAAGACTTTCCATTGCCGCGGAAAAAAGGAGAAACGTGACTCGTTGCAGTGTTTTGGTGGAAGCGCGCTGAAGGCTCATCTCTGTGCAACATGTTTGATGTAACAGAGTTTCTTGCTTTTGTTTGGAACTCAGCAATTCCTTGTGATTTTATGGGAGCAAAGATTTCAGCTGTGGATCCTGCTAACTCGACAGAATCTCCTAAAGGTAAAGCAGGTGCAGGAAAACTGTTGAGGAAACTAAAAAAGGATTGTGTTTGAAGAGGTCTTTCCAAGGAGGACGATTGTGTAACCTCCTTACTGACAAATAATTTGACTGGATCTTCTTTAGGATCATGATTTGAGTTGCTGAGAGGTAAATATGAAGGCTGAGGAGGACGGTGTGAGCTGCTTTGATGTTCGTTTTTATATGTTATAAATGTTGAAAACTCTGTTGGATCTGAAGCAGACTTTGTCTGACCGTTTGGGGTAAGTATAATATTTAAAGCCGTCCGACCTCTGTGAGTTGCATCTTTTACACGATCTGCTTCTGTTATGTATTCCTGAACGTTTTTTAGCAAATCTGAATCCGATGTGGACAAAGGCTCTTCCGCTTCAGTACTCAAATGAAGGCTGGAGCCAGACTCAGGTCTCAGCTGCGTGAGTGGAAGAGAGTTATCCAAGTGAGCCTGTGTAGAAGCAGATCTGAAC
The DNA here is from genome assembly GCA_032275365.1 of Anablepsoides cearensis. Classification (NCBI taxonomy): domain Eukaryota; kingdom Metazoa; phylum Chordata; class Actinopteri; order Cyprinodontiformes; family Rivulidae; genus Anablepsoides; species Anablepsoides cearensis. The sequence goes on from JAUBOC010000043.1 coordinate 10,677,696, forward strand.
TCCGCTCCTGGTATTTCTCTCTGGTTGTGATTTATATTGATGGCGGGAAGTCTGGGACTGCTGCGACCCAGTGCCATCGGTAAATCACCGGGATTAGATGCATGCTCTGAGGACTCGGTGCTAGACTGAGTACGTGTTCGTTTGTCGGGCACAGTTTGAGAGAGAGGCGTTTGATCTGATGAAGAAGCTCTAAAAAACAATCTGCTGGGTGTGAAGGCCATTGTTGGTGTTACGGATGGATTTGCTGCGTTGCTTTTCTGAGCTAAATTGTTACTATCTGCTGCGGTCTTGTTTTCCGTTTGAATATATGCTGTTGGTTGTAACATCTGCTGTGTGACATGACTGGAAAGTGAATAGCCTTTAGCACGGGCAGACAGCAGCGCTGATGTGGGAATCTGTGAAGTTCCCCGCTGCCTCTGAACAGCTTGACTCTCTTGATTGAACAAAAATGAATAGCTGCTTTCAAGATTATTGCCAGATACAGAGTTCAAGCTCTTGTTCTGAACTCGAGTGGGTAAATTATCTGAGAAATTCACACCATTGTTTGGAGTAGAATATAAAATATTTGTGCTGGCTTTTGCTCCCGAGGACATATACCTGCTCGTAGCACTGATGAACTTTTCAGGGATTTTTTCTGCCAGTGAGTACAAAGAGTGCGTCGTCGTTTCACTGCGCTTTTTTGTGTTTGCTTCACTTAGAAAGTTTGCTGGTTTGCTTGTGGGGCTTTGCATTTCCTGTGTAACCGCATGTAGGTCAGGGACTGTAAGAGAGGTAGGTTTTGCAGTTGTCAGACTATCCGTCCAACCCTGAGGCCCTGCAGATGATAGTGTCGCTGTCTCAGTCTGAGAAGCAGGGCTGGACACAGTTCCCTGACCCTGAGATGAAACAGCTTTGTTTATCCACTCAGTGGAAGATGACAGATAAAATAAAGACAACGGGGATGAAGGCACAGAGGACGTGGCTGGAGCTGATGAGGACATGGATGTCAACGACCAAAATGGAAATGATGAGAGATTTTTCTTTCCATCCTTAAAAACCCATGTATGTGATGGACTGGAGACACGGGACCAAACGGCCTGAGGGCGTGCGGTGGGTTTTTGAGACATGCTGAAAAGCCGACCTGAGCTCGCTCCGAAGCTGTCTCCCACAAACGACGATGAGGAGGAGGACTCGTCTGAGCCTCGGCTGGAGCTACGTGAAGGCCATTGGGTGGTGTGCGTCTCGTCCCTGCTGACAGTCGGCAAGGCTCGACTTTGATCAAGACTCGCAGGATGTTTGACAGTTTCTGCCATCACGGTTAAGACGGAGGAAAAGGCCGGCTGTCCTGACAAACCTCCTCCCTCGGACTCGGGGTCGACATCTGAACGGACCGCTTGGAAAGGCACCTCCTCTGCCGCCGACAGCTCAGTCAGTGGATGAGTGGGAGCACCTGTGACTGCAGAGCTGCTCGGTAAAGGTGAGAAGCCAGAGGCATCGTAGGTGGATTTTTCTGTTGAAAAAAAACAAACAGAAGAAAACAGAAAGACAGTTTATAACTTAAAGTCCAGTTATTAGTCAGCTTATCTACCACCAACCATTCTACATAAAGTAAGCTAAAGCATCAGCCAGGTATTTTATTTTACTTTGTTTAATATATTTTTAACTCCTCAATGCACACGCTCAGTACTCCATGTGTATAATAATCTCCATACTCTATCCTGATGCATCTCAAGCTCACAAGTTTGAGTCAGGTCCTCTGGATAGATTCTTTATTAAAACATTTCATCTTCAGACTGAGAAACTTGTCCAGTAGACTCCACTTTATTAGGCCCACACTATATACTGTATACATATTACAAATATTGCTCACAGTAGGGGTGTAACAATACATTGGGCCTCATGCAAGAACATTCTTATCCTAAATTTCTCTTACATTTGTTCATACGAAGGGTTCGTACGAACACGCCACGTCAGATTCAACAAACTCTTCTATTTTCAGGGAAAGTGTGTAACTGAGCAGCGTAAACCTGATGAATGTGTATCCAGGTGCTCGCGCACGAGGAGAGATTAGCATAATTACCACCCCAAAAACACCATATAAGGCTACGTTTCCTGCCCCAGATACCAGGAAGTGTCCATTCATAAATGACATCGCAAAGTAAAAAGAAAAACTTCATGAATTTGGAGACTGAAGTCCCGCTCTCAAATCTGTTATATTTAGCAGCGTCAGCTGTGGAATTAAAGGAGCTGCTAAAGCTGAGGTATGAAATGACTGCTGTTAATGTCGTGTCTCCTGTGGGTCATACAGTCACAGAAATAAAAATCTAAATCATATTCATCTGTCTTTAGTACTGCTCTGATTTCCCTTTGGTCAAATATTTTTAATTTAAGTGTAAACAACTGTGTTACATAATTTTCATTTACTCAGAAGAAAAGCAGTCGAGCACCACTACCCCCCACCCCCCACCTCACCTGCGGCCGTCTCCCCCACAGTCAGTGTCAGATGCCTTTCTGAATAAAAGCATTTTGAAGTGTTTACAAAATATGACTGGCACTTTGGAGAATATAGCATAGCTGATGTGCTGAATAAATCTCAACAAAATAAAATTTGATTAATAAAATAACAATCTATAAAGCTTGTTATATACCGAGACAAATTAAACTTCAATTAATGCATAATTTAAGTTGGTTTGTACAAATGTAGTTTGAGTTCTTCATATTAATATTGTATTGTTATACAACAGCATTAATAGCCAATTTAATTTAATCAATTTATTTTGTTAGTCTACATTATTACATTTAAAATTATAATTCTAACTCAAACAGAGTAGCCTATTGGCAACATAATTACAGAGTGTGATTTATTTTCAACTCAAAATGTCTTCAAACTAATGAAATATAAAGTTTTTAGTGAAGAAAATTTGTCTGAATAACAGCAGACTGACTGCACGTAAAATATACGACAGGTCTGGACCACTCGTGAATTTTGTTTGTATCTGAAGAAATTTGGTGAATGCCATAAATTCTCCTAAATCACTCGTACACACAACTTAAGAACAAATCTGTTCGTATGAACGGTTCTTGCACGATGCCCAGTGATCCACATCCATTAAATTATTAATGATTTAATTACATTAAGGCAAAATGAAAACATCATGACTTATTCCCTATAGCTCACAGGCAGGTTTGGGATGTAAGCAAAACTTTCTAACAGTCTAAAAAAGTGAACCAAAGGCAGACATTTGTGTGCAACCAAGGGAAAGTAGGAAACAATCCTCCAAGTGGAACAAATGGAATTATTCAAGAGGCAGCAGCCATAGGCTGACGTAAGGCTACCTCTAAATAACACAAAGGATTCAATGTTTTGTGTCTTTGGAAAATGTTGCAGCTCATTGAAAGATAGGAAGACAGACAGTAATGGAGAGCAGTTACTACCATCAAGATGCTGCAGGTGCTTATCAGACCAATATGGCTGACATGCTCTCTCATCCACTTCTATCCTCTTTGCTGCTTTTATTCTCGGGACATCCTCATCCATATAGGGGTTCTTTTATCCATTTATAAAGCTTAGCAGTCGTGTCACATCTCCCACCCTCTCAGCATGTTTCCTCTCCTAAAGTGTGGCAGCTCTCACTCATCGACAACTCCATCAGTGTTGGAGGAGCACGAGCAGGGGGCTTCTGTGGAGCGGTTTTAACTTCATTTTGTTCACAAAAGAATGATAGAGGATTCTTGTTTTTGTTTTTTGTCTTGATTGTTTTTTTTAAATGTAGGATAAACAAAAATCCCAAATAAAACGTCTAGTAGCATAGTGTAAAATAATAGGTGCCACTAAATGGCATTAATTTGCAAAAGAATAAGCATAACTCTTCTAAAACATTAGTTTTCAGGGGAATAATTTGCTGAATTTCACCGACTGCCCTTTCTTCATGCCGTATTTGTTATCCCTTTTAATTCCTTTTCTTCAGTAAATCACTAATGTGCTAAAATGTGATTAGGAAATTACCGCTCTGCCACTTTTTAATCCATCCTTAAAAATTGGTGATACAGACGAAGGCGCAGCAATAAGAAAATTACACTCTTACATTCACAAAGGGACTATTAGCAAAAGAAAAGAAATAAAAAACAAGGAATACGAGTGCTGCTTCAAGGCCACTAAGAGGTTGATGAGAACGTCCACAGCTAATTAGTGAGCCCAGCAGAAACATGGGTTTGGGTGCACGGGATGGGTGCCAGTGCAAGAGGAGGTGTGTGTGTGTGTGTGTGGGGGGGGGGGGGTGCACCTGTGGTTTGCCACCTGCTCTGGTGGAGCAGAGCATATGGGAGGATTTTAACAATGGACAGGAGAGGAGGATGAAGTGTGCAGATGAAACGAAAGAGAAGCGATGAAATAAATGGCTGAGAGTTGTGAGAGGGGAAGACAGGAAAAAAGGAAAAGTGATTGATGATTGAACTATAGGTCATACTGGGAGAGGGGAAAGAAAGGCAATTTCCTACAAGTCTGGAGGACAACTGCCTACAAAACTAATTCCTTTCACCAACAGGCTTCAGTCTTGAAAAGGGTTTAAAATGAAAATGCCTCAGTGAATGCAGAACTGAGAGAATGGTTTCTTTAACGAAAATATAGATTATGAAAACACTGGTTTCAGGCAACTTATATAATCTGATTGTAAGTATTTGATCTTATGCTCTTTCTTAGATCGTATATTATATTCACACCAAACTAAGGCTGAAGTCTAGTCAAAATGACCTATAAGCACATTTTCAGACTCCTGCCTTTTAAGAGACATTTTATCATCAGAGGTTGCAGAGATAAGCCTTGATTTGTCTTCCTAATCAGAAAAAGCCATTGATATTTGGTCTGAATCTTAATTTTAGGTTATTCTAATGAGGAATTTTAATGTAATTTTAAAGAGGAAACCTAAAAAAATTGAATATTAAGATTTACCAGCTGAAAATAAAAAATGCTTTGCTAGCGCACAAGAAAAATTACAAAAATGTAAGGTCTCACTTTTTTTTTTTACATTTGGAGGTACTGCTCACAAAAGAGCATCAGAAAATATTTAAAGCGTCTGTGACATGCCTATCCTTCAAATACAAAAAGTCAAAGAAAACATCTTTATACTTAAGAAAATTGGCATAGTACA